>VYZR01042328.1:60127-122971 GCA_013400675.1 Oxylabes madagascariensis
AAGTGTAATCTAGGTCATGGCAAGGCAGAAACATAAGGGTTCTATAGCCTGATGATAATAAATCTTCATCGGCAGGTGAAAACATAAACAGTGGAGTTAGTTTGGTAGAAAGGTGATGGTTAAATGTATTTATATAAAGCTCTTACTGCCTTCAGTTAAGATCCTCATGAGCTTAGTGTAGTCAGCACCACACTGACACATGAATTCCCAGTTGCTTCTCTAAAGAACTTGAAGTATAAACACATACCGTGTGAAAGGTGGTGGTGAAGGGAATAAACCAACAAATAGGAATTGAAATTAAAACCTTGTAAATAGCTGAATACTGAATGTCGTCAAAAAAAGTCAACACTAAGGTTCCTGGATAACCATTCCATTGCTACTTGTGCACATAAATTGTATAAACTACTGGAATTCACAGGATGTTGCTGCCATATTGTAACAGAAATGTGTGAAAAATACTTGGTTACCTTAAGTCTTGCTAAACAAGGTCAGTTTTGTCAGGAGACAAACTGTTAGGCTGATGCAGCTCTTTTGGCCAAGGACTGTTTTTTTGGGATGTGTGCCCATGCCCTGAGTGGCTGAAAACAAACATGGTGTTGAGAGACAACTCTTCAAAATATTTCTGTGCTTTTACTATCTTTCAAAAATGATCTTTAATGTGGTGAGATAAAAGAGAAGGTGGAAGAGCTCTCTGCTTTGACCTCTTTAACCTCTCACAAGTTTTGTTCTCTGAATGGCTAATTGTGTTTTGTTTCTTGTCTTGCTAGATGGGCTGGTGATCCCATTGGTGGAACTCTCTGCAAAACAGGTTGCATTTCACATTCCATTTGAGGTGGTGGAGAAAGTTTATCCTCCAGTGCCTGAACAACTGCAACTTCGAATCGCCTTCTGGAGTTTCCCAGAAAATGAGGAGGATATTAGGTAACAAATACTATTTCTTTTTCACTGATGCTTAAGAAAAGGTTCTGTTCACTTGAGGAAAATCATTGTCTTTTTGATGTCCTGGATATTTGGTGCTTCTGTGGCTCTCATGTGCCTTTTGTAATACATGGATAGATTATTGTGTGATACGGGGTTTTATTCGGGGGTGAGCTGCCTTGCATATGTGCCAGGAAAACCATGTAGATGTCTAGGTTCTGTGTGAAAAGGACAGCAAAATAAATGCACCCTTTAATTTGACCAACAGTAGGCTAGCTTGTAGAGTTTTGTCCTTATGTTAGTCTTATGAACACATCTTTCCAATTTGAATCTGTTGCTGGAGTCAGAGCTTTAACTGGGTTCAAAAATTGCCAAAGAGGGCTTGCCCAGTGTGCTGTGCAAATCTTTTGTTTGTGTAAATAGGAGAACCAGAATTTGCTGAATACATCAGTGATCAGAGTTGATATAGTCAGATGACTATATTTCTTATGTTTCCACATTAACTATGTGACTACATAGTCAAAGATTTTCTGCTTTTAGATCTACTCCTAAGCTTTGCTGAAGCTTTTGTATTATAGGGGGTCTACCTGTGTAACTATGCATTCAAGATTTTGTTGCAGAGTAGTGATATTACACTCTTCCAGAAAGAATCTTGCTGAAAGTTCCTGGATATGTTTGTCTAAAGTTCAGGTATCAGATGGGAGAGGTAATGTCAGAAGTGCTGATGAGAGATCACCTGCTAGGGAATAGAGCAAGCCAGCTGATTGTATATGCTCATTATTCTGATGAACACAGATTAAAAAAAACCTCACAAGAGCATGCAGATAATTAGTCTAAAAAGAGTTTTTACTGTGGCATGCTAACTTTGGACCTTGAACTATACAATACTATATAAAGGCTTAATTTTAGACTATAAATGAATTTGTATTTCAGGATCTTAGGTGGAAATTCCTAAACCTGCCAGTGGCACTACACAAAAACCCAGTTAGGAAGAGACTAACCATTTTTGCAGCTGAATTGTAATGTTGAAATGGCAGGAGAGACCTAGACTTTGTATTCAAGATAAACAAGGGTTTTTCAAAAGCCATGTCAGCAAAGAGAATAATGCTGTGAAAATTTTCAAAACCAGACTGATCCTGACACGTTGTGTTTCTGTCTTGCAGGTTGTACTCGTGCTTGGCGAATGGCAGTGCAGATGAGTTCCAGCGAGGGGAGCAGCTCTTCCGGGTGAGGGCTGTCAAAGACCCGCTCCAGATAGGTAAGAACAGTGCAGCTCCACGTCTCTAGATACTTCAGAGCCCAAAATCTTATCTGCTGTGGGACAACAGTGCTATGACCCTGTCTCAAAACAAGCTTTTCTGGCATCCTAGCTGAAACTCCCTGCCAAATGTATTCTTTGTAATGACTTGAGCTAAATGCTGTGTTTTGTTTTTGCCTTGATCATCTCAGCTGTGAAATGGACTGAAAGGTCAGAACTGTTCTGATCCTTAATCTGTCTTAGCAGACAAAAAACTGTATAGGATACCTTTTTCTTCATAATGCTTAAATTCCTCATTGCTAAAGAGAACTTGACTTTCTGGTTGTCTCATCAAACGATCAAGGCCTAAAGTGCTTGTATGGCACAGAGGAAGTTTGCAAGGTTTATTCTTGTAGCAAAAGAGTTTTATTAATAGTACAGTTATTCATGTAGTATTTTGGCAGACGGAAATCCTTCTTGTTGGACAATGGGTTTTATAGCTTCTCCTACTATCTTGTTCTTTTTATGTTTTTTGGCTATAGAAGCTAATCTTATCTATACAAAGAATTGGACTCTGGATTTTTCATTAAATCCTTTGAAGCAAAGAAGAATATTGAGATAGATTTTTCAGTGACAGCTGTTTGACCTGAAGGCATTATGTGAAACAAAGGTACTACTAGTATGTTGAGGGCCGTGCAGATTTTTTTTCTTCAAGTGTGAACTTCAGAATCAAAATATTATTTGGCATGTGGGAACTAAACGTGTTGTAATAAGAAAAATGATAACATAAAAAACTGTATCATGTTAAGGAGGAAATTTAGGAAATTTCTTATATCTTCATGTGATGAGGGATAGAGACTTCTGTGGGCCTGTTTATTATTAGAACCAGGAATACTTAACTCTCAATGATGAGTGAAATTAATAAATTTAGGTAAAGAGCCCTCAGAAAGCAAATAAAAGGGACACGTACTATAAAGGTTTGGGGAGAACAAAAAGAGAAGGAGATAGCCTTTGAGATGTGCAAACTGCAAGAGACTGATGGACTGTTGCCTGAATATAGAGTAAAGCTTCTGAAAGGGTATTACCTAGTCCAGTGTCTACTGTCATAGCAATAGCAGGAATTCTTGGGAATGGAAATGAAGAGATTCGTTGTACATAAGTCACATTGAGTTAAAATTACCTCGCATAGTGTCAGTGAGTTGTCAGTGAGACCAGATAGTAATTTGGGAATGTCAGCATTGATTTGGAAATTTTGCTAAATAGGATTAAACTAATTAATGACTTTTGAGGGCATTAATAATCTTCCAATGTCATGACTGAAATGCTGAGAGAGGCCTCTGAGGAATCTGCTAAACTTCAGGAAGCCAAATGTTTGAGAGAGAAAATGAGTTAAAAAGCAGCTTGCTCATATTTAGTAATTCCTGGGACTTTTACAGTGGAAAAGAGCAAAATATTTGATAGACAGTAAAAGACTTTGGTCAGCACTTTTTTGAGTAATATGTTAAAAAGATGAGGAGGTGTAAAGCAATGTACATGAACAAAGGCTGGGAATATTAGTGCAAAACCTGTGCTTGGGGGAGCAGAAGAGCAGGGAAAAAGAGGAGGTGGTGAGTGATACAGGGGAAAAACTTCTCAAGTACAGATAGAAGCAACAGTGATTCTTGACAAAGGATTATGTGTGTGGAAGGGAAGTAAGAAACTTTGTTTAAATACTAAGGTTGCCTTGTCCTTAGTAGAGTAACTGTATCTAATTGTGGGTTTTTTTTCCCATGAATAGCAGCCCAGAAGCTGGGCAGCAGAGATGGGGTGAATATATTTTGTTCAGCTCTTGTTTTCCCCTCTTTTTTAAAAGTTCCTAAATTCTAAGCAGAGATGTGTGTTTTCTGTTACTGTTGTAGGGGCATCAGAACTGCCCCTACAACAGTAACAGAATAATGATGAGGAATGCCATGTTGCAATGAGTTGATGTGAAACTTGAGGACGTGATTTAGTAGTGAATGTGGCAGTGCCAGGTTAATGCTTAAGGTAGATGATCCTACAGGTCTTTTCCAGCCTCAAAGATACTGTGATTCTTTAATTCTTCCTGGTAAAAGAAACCATTAATTATGATCCAGATTGCTTTCCTCGTATAGTTTCCTGTGCCATCTCACAAACAATTGTTCAGTACAGCAAGATTGGTGTTGCAAAAGAATTAACTGGGCAGTGCTGCTTGAATTAGCATTGTAAGTGTCCGACATGTTTGTCAAGCTACAGATTGATATGAAGCTTGTGATATGTCATGTTAAACTCCTTAAATTTTGTCTCTTTTTATAAATGTTCTTCCCTCATCGCATTATCAGTTAATTGTCCTCATATACAAAGAAGAATGTCATGGTAGGGACTTGGCAAGAGCTTGTAGCTGGAATCCAGTCTTCTCTAACACCTTTTGTATAGTTCTTTTTTTGCAGTGAAACAGAATTGCTGCAATTCCAACTTGTGAAATGCTTAATTTGCTTATGTGAAAGTCAGAGCATTACTCTGAGATGCTTTTAGTATAACAGAAGGACTAGCTGAACAGTTTGGGTTGTATTAACCAATGTGGAACATAAATTAGAACTGATAATAAGCAGTGCAGTAATTTTGTATGAATGCCTTCTTTTGTTTTGATTCTGTTCCAATTGCTAAAATAGCTGAAGAATTTGGGTGGCATTATGTGTGCTAATCAAAATAATCACTCACATCAGGGAGAGGATTTGAATTAGGGTGAGAAGGACAAATAGAAAGGTTAAGCAAGGTAAGAGCAAATTTGTATTGGTATGGGGATTATATTTTGAGGAGGAAATGATGCATATTATTTTAAATGGAATAAATTTAGTAGGTCATGTGCACTCCTGAACACCATCATTTTTATGATCTCACGATATTATAATAAAACTTAGTAGTGTGGATTTATAATCTACTTCCTTGTCCTCATGATGGAGAAGCTATCATCTGTCCCAAGCCATATTTTTCCACTTAAGGTAGACTGTTGGACTGAAGTTTGGTTATGACTTTGATGCCCCGGTGCTTTCTGTGCTTCATTAAAACTGAATTCCAAATTAGCAAAAAGATTCTGAGGGTGATACTGCTGTAGAGGATGACTAACTGCTGATAGGAACTGGAAGATTCATGCTCCTGCTGGCCTTTTCCTGATCATGTGTCCCCCTCTGGATGAACAACATCTCCAGAGGAAGCTTCATATTGAGTACAACTTATATGCATTGTACATGAGTTTACATGGAGCTAAGCCTTGTTAAAGTCCTTTGTCATAATTTATTTGTTTATGGTCACTTATTAATGGGGCTAGATACATTCAAGTGTTACTTCTAAAATTTCTCTTTTCCACTGTTTTTAGTCTAAGCAAGAGGTTTTGGTTTTTTTCCTGAGTTCATGATTTGTAAAAAAAAAGGATATTAACAAAATAGCAAGGAGGTGCATCATTTATGACAAATGGGTAGTTTCTGAAGCCACAAAGTAAAAGTAAGTGTTCAGGTTAAGTGCTGCCTTCTTTAGTTGACTGTGAAATTGTGAAAATCTATTGACTTGGAAATAATTCTGAGCAAGTCATTTGGCCCGTTGTGCACTGCTACCAGAGTTAGCACAGAAGTTATGCCTAAAATGTGTATAGTCTAGCTTTGGCCCTGTAAACAAAACCTGACCCTTCTCAGGGATGAGTTTATCCAGTTCCACTTTTCTCTGTAAAATAATAAGAGAAAATAATTAATTAATGTATTAAAAGCTGGTATGTTGGAGTCTCTTTATAACACATCAGGCTTCTCTGCTAATGTATAGGCATAGTTGGTTGGGAAGAAAAATGCACTGGAGACTCTAGATCCACATCCATCCTTAAATGGATGTTGTTGCCAGACATATTGTTTCAGTGTTTAAATGGCATATACCTGTATTTCTGCGCTGGCTGAACCTTTTCCCCAGATACCCCAAGAGTAACTTTGCACTTGTGAATTCCCACAGGTTTCCATCTGAGTGCCACCGTGGTGCCCCCCCAGATGGTGCCCCCCAAGGGCGCGTACAACGTGGCGGTGATGTTTGACCGGTGCCGGATCACGTCGTGCAGCTGCACCTGCGGCGCCGGGGCCAAGTGGTGCGCGCACGTCGTGGCGCTCTGCCTCTTCCGCATCCACAATGTAGGCATCCAGCACGGCTCTGCTCTGCTCCGCCCTGGGCGTTATCTCCGAGTCTCTCCTCAGTGCAGTTCTGTGCAGCACTCGCTCTCTTTGGGGAGATGGTTCTTGACGCTCCTTTTGGTGACAGATTGTGCAGATGTCTGCTCACAGTTGCGGTCTGCAGGCTGAATTGTCTGAGGCCCCAGACTGCAGACTGTCCTTTGGTAGTGTGCAGATTTCTAAGGGTAGATACCGAGTGCTTTTTGGTCCCTTGTTTCTCATTTAAATGCTAAAATCACTCATAATTTCTTCATCTCTGAAAAGAGTGGAAGGTCACCAATAGTTTGTCTTTTAATAAAAGTCTTTGTAAGTACAGGATTTGAAGGCTCGCTCTTTATGTTGTTCAGTCAGAATGCAGAAGGAAAGTAATTTTGGCTATTGGCCTTTATGTTCACCAGTTTATTTTAACACTTACTGAGGTAACTGTCATTTTGACTTGTAGATTTCAAGCACTCAGTTAGGTTTATGTTTTTGTTTGACTTGTTTTATTTTATCTGGCCTTCTGTGGAGCAAAAAGTAGCCATTTTATATCCTAACCAACTTCAGGTGAAAATGTGTAGAATCAACATGAAATACACCAGTTGAGGGCTTGGTCTTGCGTACAGTTGAATTTCCTCTGCTTTGGGAAGCTGAGAAACACAGAGGATTAAGTTTTGATGATTGAAAGGAACAGAAGATTTTCTGCTGTCACAGAACATTTTACAGCTAGCATGCTCATGATCAGCTCCAGATTCTTAAATAAGTTCTAATAACCTGGTTATTACCTGGTGAAGCTTGTTAGTATTTCACAATGGACAAGTATAATTGGCTTAAATTTATACTCTTGTGAAATAATCAGAATATTGGTATACTTTCTGTACTTAGGACTGGAGAGCTGGCAAAAAAGTGGGTTCTGCTTTGAATTCTTAGTTTGAGTTTTAAAAGGTGGATATGGAGAGTGAGGCTAGAAAACAAACTGTCATTTATATTATTTACACTCAGAAAGTTTAAACCCTGTGTAAGATAAAAATCATTCTTTCACCTCCAATCCATTCTCTACCTGAAAAATGATAGTGAAAGAATTTTTGTGTTTGTATAAACTCACTTCTGACACTAGCAAGTTACAAGCATGGTATATTGCTCTATGTAGACAAGACAATATCAGAAGTGTCTTTGTTATCAAACTGCTCTTGAGTGTGTACAGGTTAAATTTTAAGTGGGACATTTTTGTTATGTAGAGTGAAAAAGGTTAAGAAGCTAGTGGTGTAGTTTTTTAATAATTTAATTTGTTCTAAGATATGGTAAGAGATTTTAAGACTGAATTACAAAACTCTAATGAGATAAATGTGATTCTGTGCAACAGTCCCCCACAGAGTTGGTTCATTTGTCAGAAGCTTAAGGGATCATCAAATTGGTGGACACAGCTTCATTAATGGTAGTTTGTGTCTCCTTTTCTTTCTTCAGGCATCTGCAGTGTGCTTACGAGCACCTGTTTCTGAGTCTTTGTCTCGGCTACAAAGAGACCAGTTGCAAAAATTTGCTCAGTACCTAATCAGTGAACTTCCACAACAGGTAAGTGGGGACCATCATCTGACTGACAACTTGTTAAATTCAGTAGTTATTTTTATTCTGAGTCAATTTATATTATATCTTTTGTTGCAAAATAACCAGTTATGCTATTCAGTCGTGAGCTGTTGGGAAGGCATTCAGTTCTTGCTCTTTTCTGTTTTGCTATTGTATTATTCAACAATTGTCTATTGCCAAGTAAAAGATTAGAAGTGTCTTAAAAGGAGAAAGAAGAGTGGTGGTTATTCCTATCAGCATGAATATATGCTGAGGTTGTGAAAGATCAAACACAGTAAATCAGTTCATGATTGTTGAAATCTTAGGTCAGCCCAAATCAGCTTGTTTCTTTTTTGTGTGTTTGGTTAGCCAAGTGGTGAGAACTTCCAGGTAAAGTATTGTATGTGCCTTAAGTGGGCACTTTCTAATGCACCTAACTGGTAACCTTTCGACTTCCCCCAGTTTAGCTTCTTGGTGATTCATAAGAATCATTCAATGTAATAGACATTACATTTTTTTAGTCCAAGTCTGCTCTCTTATTCCTTAAATATCTGTGTTGTTCAGGGTCAGATCATTTATATCGTCTGCCTAAAATGTTAGCGCAAAATACACAAGGATACCCGAGTGATTGTGAAATGGCTGCTTTAAAATTATAAGGGCTTGGCAACTTTTTTATGTTGGTTCAGCTAAAGGAGATTGAGGAAAACTGACCTGCATGGGTAGATGTCACATTTCAGCAGTGCATTCATAACACTCCTCTTAAGTAGGAGTTAGATTACTGGCAGCATGTGCCTAAAATTCATATTGTGGTGCTGTGCTTAGGACACTGAGATATTCTATAGCTAAAATGTCCTATAAATTTCCTACAGAAATATTAATCCTCTTTTGAGAGGAAATAGAGGAATTGTATAATATGAAAGTGATATAAAAATACTGCTTTTTTGTTGCTGAGAGATGAGCACCAGTAATGTGTACTTCTTGCTGCATAATGTAACAGGCAAAGTTCTTTTTCTCTCCTCAGACTAATCTTTATGGCACAGTCTGGTGCTTAATAGGGAAGGGCTTTGAAAGGCTAGTAGTGGTAGTAGTTATTTCCTGAATGGCGTGTGAGTTGTTTGCTTTCACATATTCTGTGTCTGCTCCTTTCTGCAGGGTTTATTTCTCCTTTGGTCATGTGTACCAGCTGTGCATTAGGAACATCTGCATTAATTAATCATTACAATTTTGCCAGATAATCTGATGAATGCTGCCCAATAGAAAAGTTAAGGATTTATTGGAAGATATGTCTTAACCTGTGTTTTGTAATTCCTTTGAAAAAGGCAAGGCACGCCCCAAATTTTTTCAACAGTCTTATTCCTGGTCTTGTACATTTCTGGGTGGAGAGAGATACTCTAATTCCTTGGGACCCTGTATTTTGACTACATGATGTAGAATTCCAATAGGCTGTACACATGATTCTATTTCATCCTTATTTCCAGTTTGTGAATGACATGGTACTATGGTATTCTAATGCTGAATTACTTTCATGTGTCAGGGAATGATGGTCTATAGGAATGCAGCTAGATGTTTTTCAGAATCTCTGTAGAAAGTGTATTCTGTATCTATGAAAATGATGGAAAAGCAGCTGGATTTCATTACCTAGTTCTTTGCCCAAGAGCTATTTCCTCTTATGAAGTCAGTATTCCTGTTCCAATTAAGCATGAATATCTTAGCAAAAAAGACTGAAGGAGAGTCACTGCAGTTCCCTGGTACTTCAGCCTTAAGGTGTGACACTGTCAAGACCTGTGAATTTTCTTAAAATATGTAGAAGTGAAAAAAAGGTACAAAATAGCTTAATGCTGAATTTGTTTCTTTAGATGATTGAAATGCAAAACATCCTTCTGAAGCCTTTTTTTTCTTCCATCTGTTTGAGATGTATCTGTATTATTTGCAGATATAGGTGTACTGAATGTGCCTTTCTTTACTGTAAGAGTGATCTTTTACCTCAGCTCTTGTATGGAGAGAGGTGGGCGATATCAGACATTCTGTTGCAAGTCATTTAAATCCTAATTATGTGGATTACCAATTTGCCCGTTCTGTGCATGCATACTAAAGGCTAAATGGGACCTGCACTTTCGGCCCAGACTTAGTATGGGGAAAAAACTCTTTCTACTGTGCATTTTTCTTTCAAAAATAGCATGTTAAGGGTATACATAGGATTTTACACAATCAGTAATCTACACAGGATTTTACACAATCAGTGTGAACCTTCTCTGCTTATGTTCTGAGATGGTCTAGAAGCTATGATTAGTTTAGTGCTGAAATTGCATTCTATTACTACTGAATCCCTTGGCTAGCTGGATGGTGAATAAACTAAAGTCTGCCCCAAAAATTATGTGTAGATGTATTTTATAGTTTACCCCCCCGTTCCCATTTGCTTGGGTTTTAGAGAAATTATTTGGGAACAAGAAATAATGATCTTTCAAAGTGCAGGAAAATGGTGACCTTGACGTCAGTGGCCTCCCTAACTCTCAAAATCAGTTGCCGTACCACTTTCTGTAGGCTCCTATTCCTCAAGAAATGAGAAAGGACCTAACAGACTGTGATGCTTTTGTTTACTTCCCAGGGTGTGACTGCAGAAAGTGAGCCTTGTGTGGGCTGTGAGAGAGGTGTGACAGCTGGTGGCCGTTGTGTGATCTTTAGCACCCTCTGTCGTCCTTTCTGAAAACGTAGCTCTGTATTCCATGCGCCTGAAATTGCCAGAGTGCTTCAGTCACGATCTTTGGCTGGGTGTAGCAGGATAAGAAATACTGTGTATATTGAAAGTTTGCTTCGTGTTTTCAGATTCTTCCAACAGCTCAGCGCTTGCTGGACGAGTTGTTGTCTTCCCAATCTACTGCCATCAACACAGTGTGTGGAGCCCCAGGTGATTTTAATAGATCTTATTTCAGCAATCTGTATCACAGATAGGAAGAGGATGATTCCACTGCTTCAGGTTTCTGAACTGATTTGTTAGCCTGTAGCTTGGATTGCAGATGGAAATCAAGGAAGGAGGATGAGTATTGGCACTTACATATGGCACAACAACAGGCACCTCAGAGTGCTTGCAGAGGAAGGGGGCATCAGGCAATGCACTTTCAAACAAAGTGTTTTTCTTTTTATTTTGGTATTAAATATAGACTCCTGGAAATGTTGATTGGAGGGGACCTCTCCCAAGTTCCTGCTTAAAACTGGACTGTTTGCAGCACTGGGCTGGATTAGCTGTGACTTGGGGTAGCTTACCTAAGTGTTGGCTACCCTTCTGGTCAAAAAGAAGCTGCTAATTTAATGTTGTTAATGTTGAAGGTAATGTTATGGTAGCATTTTAAAATAATTCTGAATAGGGTGTTCTGCAATGGGTGAAATAACTTGGGTAGCACTGCCTGTGTACTCTGTGGTTGGGTGCCTAGAGTAAAGTATCTTCAAAGCTTGCAGACCGTAAATGTGTTTTTCTTTTGTAAGATCCCACTGCTGGACCTTCTGCATCAGATCAAAGCACCTGGTACTTAGATGAATCTACTCTGAGTGACAACATAAAGAAAACCCTTCATAAGTTCTGTGGACCCACTCCTGTTGTTTTCAGGTAAGCTGTTTCCTATTGAGGGGAAAATGTGACATTCATGTGATCTGTAAATTCATTCACCATATAGCCTGTATGCCTTGCACTGAAGGATGTTCAGTTTCATGGTCACTCTTCTGGACTGCATTTTTGTGTGGCTTCTGCAGCGTTATTTCAGTAGAGCAGACTGTATTTGTACAATATTTTGCTTGTGTGGTGTTCTTGAGCTCATTATACATTCTGTCTTTTAGGTTACTCGTGTCTGTGCCATTGAAGGGCAAATACATTTCTGGATGTAGATTATACTCAGGATTTTGTATGACTGTGCTTGATTTAATTTTTCTCCTTATTCTTCTTCTTTATGTACAGTGATGTGAATTCAATGTATCTGTCTTCCACTGAGCCACCAGCTGCTGCTGAGTGGGCTTGTCTGCTGCGTCCCCTGCGAGGGAGAGAACCTGAAGGAATCTGGAACTTGCTTTCCATTGTGCGGGAGATGTTCAAGAGACGGGATAGCAATGCAGCTCCTTTGCTGGAGATTCTGACTGACCAGTGTCTCAACTATGAGCAGGTGCTTGCAGTGGGGGGATGTTTTGGGGAACCAGGCAGAGCCAGTAACTGGTGCTTTGTGTCTGTACAATCCATGGCCGAATACACTTATTTTAATAGCCTATGTGTGTTGTAGGCATGTGCTTCTCCACACTAAAAGGATGTTACAGTTTTCACTTGTTCTGATTTGGTGATGTCCTGGTAACACTGTATTCCCCAAATGTCTCAATTCTTCTAACATGAATATGTAGAGTCTGATTTCTTTTGTTCAGCATATTTGTTTTGATTTCTTCCCAGTCAAGGTGATTTATTTTACTATTGTTCTGTTTCTGTTTTTTTTAAACAAAGCACATCATATATGAGCTGTCATTTTGATAAAAACTAAATATATATGTTGTGTGATAGAATCTCAGATTCTTTTGTTATCTTTACGGAAGATGTCTTTTGGTGGATTGAAGCAATACTTTTTCTATTTTGTTAAAATAATATTAGGAAAAAAGGTTTCCTTTGACAGTTTAGGACTTTGACCTCAGTCTGTAATATAAATTGTGGTGTAAGTTTCCTTGTTGCTCCACATCCCATATCTTGACTTTAGGCAAGGGAAAGGAAATGCTTCATTTATCACATTTGTTCACTTTTTCTCTCCAAGTGTAAAGGCCTCTAGGAAGTGAACATCCTGTGAGTGTTTTGTTCTTTGGACACGTGCCTTCTAACCAGAGAAATTTTGAGGCCCTTAGTTCTCACAACCTGCTTTACTACAGATCCCATTTCCTTGGGATTATGAGATAAAGTGAGAGCAGAGGGTGAGATGTTGGCCACAACACAGCTCCAATGAACTTTTTTTTCTGCAGATAACCGGCTGGTGGTACAGTGTGCGAACATCTGCATCACACAGCAGCGCTAGTGGGCACACAGGACGCAGCAACGGCCAGTCAGAAGTAGCTGCTCATGCTTGTGCAAGCATGTGTGATGAGATGGTAGTTCTTTGGAGGCTTGCTGTCCTTGACCCAACTATTAGTCCACAGAGGTGAGCTCCAGAATCAGTTCCTACCTCTAATTTCTGTGATACTCAACCACACTAAAGAGCTTCATCCTGCAGATTTCTTGTGTTTGTATCATTACGTCAATACCCGTTCAACCATTAGTCCTTCTGGACTATGTGCTATGTAACATTCAAAACACTATAATAATAACTTTAATTGCTATTGCTGCTTACTTTTAGCAACATTTTTAAGTAATGCGACTGATTTGTTTTCTGAGAGTCCTTTTTTACATGTTTGTATAATTCTGCATTTTAGTGTCCCGGTGGAGAACATTTCTTTTAATGATAGCACCAGCTACCAATTAATTTTAAAGGTTTCTATATTTAACCATTCAGCAGCTTAGTGGAATTCTGTTTAGCCTAGTCATTCACTATTGCGTATTTCAAGATGAACCAGTTCTTACTTTCTGTGCTCTTAGGGAGTTTGTTCTCTGCAGTGTATTGGTAAACAGTGTCACCAGTGTATGGTCTTCAGTCAGTGTTTTCAATGGTCTGAGAAAAAATTGTGTGGCTTCTGCAGATTTCTAAACCATATTGTGCTTTAGTAAATCACTGCCATCTTTATTTAGCACCATCTTTATTTAGCAGCAGTTGAATAGCAGAGGAGGTACTGAGAGCTCCTGTTGAAGTACTGTGGTTGACATCATAATAGTTTGTTTTGTACATCTTGTCTACAAAGTGTGGTGTGTAAAATGTATTGGATTGGTTTAATGTGCTATAAATTCTCAGAAGTTTCTCAGAACAAATGAAAATGGGTAATTTCAGAACAATTACATGTTAACAGGATTTGCTTTCTCTGAATTGTGTAACATTAATAAAATGCCCTATGAAAGGCACATTAAGGACACTAAAATGGATGCAGTTTCTGTCTTGTACAGTTTACAATATGAAGTAGCTAAATATAGGAGTTGAAGACAAAAACTGTAGGAAACTGGGAATTAGGCTTAAAATAAACGCAAACATCAATCAAATCACACAGAAAAGGCATAAAGTATTTTGGCCATTAATAACGTATGAAGTTGTGCTATGTATATTCATATTTGAGTTATTTGATGCAGTTCAGATTTGCTCAGATCTCCTACTTGAGCTAATGAATAATTAAAATGCTCCTGCTTGATTATCTATTCTCTTGGTGTTTGAATAGTCTCCAAGGACCCTCTTCTACTTGTGCTTCCCAAACCTTACAGTGAATCATAAGGAGACTTCACAGATTTATCCTTATGTTACCCTTGCCAAGTAGTTCCTGCTCCTTTTTCCTTCTGAAAATCTCCTTGGTTAAGCCCTACCAGTATGTTCCCTGGTTAATTAATTTCTTGAGTGGACAAATATAAGTAATCCAATTTGTTTAGTCCCTTTTGTCCTAATACCCTTTGCACCTAAATTGGGTCACTTTTTCTTGTTCTTTTACTTTTGATAGGAAATTTGATAGGATTGAAGTGTTGGGATTACACATCAGAAATGTGTGGCAGAAACAGAATGGCAATTGATTGAGACACTTGGTGAAATTTCTAGAAATGTCTTTTTTCTCTTAAATTAGATCACCATTTAGACTATTTTGCTCAAGTGTGTAGGCCTATGTGAGATTTGGAGCTGAGAAATGCAGAACTGTTTTGTTCTTCCCATAATAATATGAGGGCATGAAACTAACTGTGTTAAATGAATGTATGTAGTCCTGCCAACTTGCTGCTTCTTCAGAGTTACTTGAGCATCAATTATTGCTGTCCCTGTGGTTTGCAACAGTTTGTTCTCCTGAGGACAGCCTGCTAAAGCTTGATTTAAATTGTTAGCCTCTATATTGGTGCATAAGGGTAAAGAGGTAAATGCCTGCAAGGGAGATTAGGTGATGCTGTCTGTCCTTGTGCTTTCCTGGGTAGGCTATTTAGCTTGTACTTGTAGATGTCTTAACGGGAGTTATTCACAGGGCTATTTCACAGCTGCTGCAAACTGTTTTATGAGTGTTTCCAAGGGTGGTTCCCCATGGTACTGCCTCATCTAAGACTGCTGAGACTCAAATCACTAACATCTTATTTAGGGCAGATAAGCAAACAGGGCAGACAATGTTTTATTTTAAACCTCACAGTTTGTATTGTGCTTTCATGTCGGTGGTGTTCACGTTTTGTTTCTGGGTCATGAACCTGTCTAGAACCCAGCTGTTAATATATCTGCTGGCTTTTTTCAGCCTGTCTTCTTACTAGTGCTGTCTGTATTTAGCATTAACTTACTTCAGCAGATGATGTTTCTGGCCAAAGGAAGGACGTGTACTGTGGGTTAAGTAGTAGTTTGTTGCAGGTGCTTCTTGTGTCTGCTTCCTAACCTGTCCTCTTTCTTCTCTTAGGCGCAGGGATCTTTGCTCACAGCTCAGACAGTGGCAGCTGAAAGTCATAGATAATGTTAAGAGGGGTCAGCACAAGAAATCACTAGAGAAGCTCTTCCAAGGTTTCAAGCCAGCTGTAGAAGCCTGTTACTTCAACTGGGAGGAAGCCTATCCTATTCCTGGGATTACATATAGCAGCACTGACAAGAAGAACTCATTCTGTTGGGTAAAGGCCATCCAGCAGAGGAGCTGTCGGTTGCAGTGTGCAGAAAGTGCCTGTGAGGCTGGCAGGACCCACGGCCAGGAGCCCGGGGGACTGTGTCTGCAGCCCGGGGACAGGCTGCGGCCCTCTCCCCAGGAGCCAGCGGTTCGTCCAAAAGAACTTACTGGAAAGCGGAAAGTTGTCTCTGAAACGCCGCAGAGGGTTCTGAGGCGGCTCTCGGCAGAAGGGGATAAAGCTGTCTATAAGACTGCAGCGAGCAAAGCAAAGCTGCCAGTGAGCAAAGGCTTGACCAGTAAACATAGTGGGAAACGCCGTATGAGCAGTGAGGACAGCTCTCTGGAGCCAGACTTGGCAGAGATGAGCCTGGATGACAGCAGCTTGGCACTGGGGGCAGAAGCCAGCAACACCTTTAGTTTTACTGAAAGTCCACTGAGCAGGAGCTACAGGGATGCCTTTGAAGAAGATGGTGGAGTGTACTTCTCTGAGGGACCTGAGCCCACTGTCAGGAGTAGTTCCATGGCCAAGAAATCCCCCAAGGATCCTGTGGGGGAGTTGGGTAGTTGTGACGATGACCTGCCTTCCGCGGACGAGAACTCTGGTGGTGTGAGTCTGAAGCCAGAAGAAGTGGGAGAGAATGGTGCAGCAGGGGGAGGGGATGATGGAGAAGAGGAAGATGATTACCAGGTGTACTATCTGAATCCACAAGAGGTAGCCAAGGAAGATGATGACAAAGCTGAAGGGGGAATTGAAGAGGAGCAGGATATATTTGCTGGTATAAAGCCTCTGGAACAGGAGAACCGGATGGAGGTGAGCTGAATCTAGTTCAGAATGCTGTTTTGCGGTTTTATGTGTTGTATAAATCATGGTCTCACCACCCTCATAGCTGTCACACTTTACTTAGGATGTTGTTAAATCAAGTGCTTAATTATAATGTTGTGATAACCGACTGTATCACAAGGTATCCACAAGCCTAATGCAGTGGTAGCATATGTCTGTTTCCCACAAGCTTGATTCCCTATTTCTGTGCTAACTGCAAGTGTGTCCCAGTTTTAGTTAGTCCCATTTCACACTCCAGGATTTACAAACGTAGACAAAACAGTGTGTGCTTTTCACCTAGTCTCACCCTTGGAAATGGCAAAAATTATCTGAAATTAAAAACGAGACTGAGACATGCTCAGCAAGACAAATTTAAATCCAACCATTTAAACAGAAGTTCTTTGGAAAGGAGAGGCAGTCTAAATAAACTGCATCTCATTCCTGTAATAACCGCAAAATGTATTTAGAGGTTGCACCTATATAACCAAGCAGCCAAATGGCAATGCTTGGAAATAGTGGTAGTTTGAGGTTTAGTTTTGTTTCAGCTATTCTCTGATCTCATTGCACTTGATGAGAGGACGGGACTTAATCACATAAGAAAAGGCTTTTTAGGGGAGTGGTGAAGGACTAGACAAGGAGGACTCTGAGAATATCTGCTGCAGAAGTTAGTGGTGAATTGTGCCTGCAGTCTTTGTGACAAGTGGTTTGAGCAGGTTAGCTCCAGGCTGGGCTAGTGTGGTTTGAACATGACCATTTGTTCCTTGTTGCAGATCCTGTTTGCCTGTGCAGAGGCACTGTATGCACATGGATACAGTAATGAGGCTTGCCGCTTGACTGTAGAGCTTGCCAGGGACCTACTGGCCAACCCTCCAGATCTCAAAGTGGAGCAGCCACCAGCTAAGGTAGAGAGATGACAGCAACCATCAGTAGTCTTGATTTTAGTGCAGCTCTATGCAGGTGACCCTGTTTCTTGTGATTCTCTCCAAAAGCTTAGTCTCCTATTTCATAGTGTACATCACTGGAAATGTTAGTCGTTTTGCTGTTTCAGGATAAGGTTGGACAGGAAATCAGCATAAACTTCTGGAAACTCAGTTGTACTGACACTTAGTAGTGTTCGTTGTACAGAAGGGTTCCCTTGGAAGGGATGGGCGTGTGACATCTGCCTGCACAGCATCAGTCCAATAGGGGACATGTGTTTTGTCCACAGGCCAGCTCTTCCACTGTATTGTGCTGGGATAACATAGTGGAAGCAATGACGTTCAGTGGTAACCACTTAAATTTGAGATTCCTCAGCAAAAGGAATAAAATCTAAATGTATTTTATTATTTCTCCTGTCTATAATTATTGTGAAGGATAAGAGGACAAGCATAGAGTCATTTAGGATGTTTAGGAAAGTGTCCTGTGGCAAATTCCTCCTTAAATAGGGCAAAAAGAACAAGGTGTCAACCAGCAAGCAGACATGGATGGCAACCAACACCTTGTCTAAAGCTGCTTTCTTGCTGACTGTCTTGAGTGAGCGACTGGAGTACCACAACCTGGCCTTCCGAATAGGAATGTTTGCTCTGGAGCTGCAGAGACCACCCGCCTCTACCAAGGCTCTGGAGGTAATGAAATATCTAAGAAAGACAGGATCCATAAACATTTTTCTGTTGTAATGTGTTTAAACTCGCATGGTTTAAATTTCAGCACCTGAATTTGGTTGTGCTTTTATATGTTTTCTTAAAATGGATTGCCGTGGAACTAAATTAATTGAGTGCACATCCCATTCGCACATGTTGATCTGCTAAAAATATTATCAGCAATATCACATCAACCTGTTGCTTCACTGATAGGAAGCTCAGACCTCATGTGCCAACAGGTCTTTGATTTCACATGAAGCTATAGGAGCTATAGGTCTGAAAATATTTAAATGAGTACAAAATCTTTTATGAATGTATTATTTTGATTGGAACAGCCTACTTCTTGTCTTAAATATGTTTTCATTTTGCTTTGCTAATCTGGGGAAAATAAAGTCATTTGCAAATATCCATGTTTGTCCATATTTGCATTGGTGAAATGGTTTGAAAGTTATTCCTTAGAGTGAATTGGTGTGATAGTTATGTGTTTGAAAATTGTTGCTTTTGCTGATACCTCATTCACAGGCAAGCAAGCATATGCATTGTGCAAGCATATTATTTTGGAGACTCCTTGATTACTGTGAGGATTCCTGTTTTGAAAAAGAAGTGTCCAGTGAAGACCATGTCTGTGTGATTTACAGCTACCTTGCTTTTCACCGCAGGGTTGTTCAGTCCCTTAGAGTGTCTGTTGTTGCTAGTTATCCACCAGCTACAATTATTACACTAATTATCTCCACTTCTTACGGTCTGATTGGAAGACTGTGAGATTGGCAGTCACTTGCTACCTAAAAGAAAACTATTACTTTTGCGTGTTAAGAATGGAGAGAATACAGGCACAGAGTAGTGGCTGTTCATCCTGATGGCACGTGTGCTGCCACACTGTACCCATTCTTCTGCTGATCAGTCTCTGGTGTCTCAAATGGGTGTATCACTTAACATAGCATCCTATCTTCCTACAATTACAAATAACCACCTTTTCCACTGGCCTATCCACTCAGATACTTCTGCTGATGTTCTTATGAGAACATCATTTTTTCTGTATGCAGCTGAAGAGTGATCATTTGAGTAAAAAAATATTGTGTATAAATATGAAGCAAGACTGTTATTAGATTTGAAAACCTGTTTTCATTGTGGAGAGAATGGTAAAGATGGCTGGGCTGGTAAGCATTGCTATCGTTTAATAAACTAATAAAAACTATTGCTGTACTTTATGTATGGGGAAAATGGTCTGCTCCCCACAGGGGACTGTGCTGTTGACAGCTTTTCTTCTGTTTCCTTGTGGATACTACCAGGTAAAGCTGGCTTATCAGGAATCTGAGATTGCAGCCCTCTTGAAGAAGATTCCCTTGGGCACCAATGAGATGAACACTATTCGAGGAAGAGCTGAAGAACTGCGAGAAGGGACATTGTGTGATTACCGTCCTGTCCTGCCTCTGATGTTGGCAAGCTTTATATTTGATGTCCTATGCACTCCAGGTACCGACTGCACTGGCCTGAGTGTGTGCAGGGCATATTCTGAGATGCCAGGTCTTGAGGGATTTTCAAAGAGAAACTGTCTTCTGTATAAGAATGACCAAAGTTTTACTCTTCATGTGCTGTTGCTTGCACTTGCCTCTACGTTGCTTTAAAGATATTTTGTTCCCCAGTGGAACTGTTTCTCCTTCTGCCTACATTTGAAAACAACTGCACACGTAACACATTTCAGCACTCTATATATGTTTCTAAAATAGTTATAAATGACTGACTTTGCTGCTTTTATGCTGGTTATATTCAGAGGAAGCTATTATAAATCTAGAATTTAAAAAAAAACACAGCAGCTTGGGATTAGAAGACTGACTTGGCAATATACCTGGTTTGGAGCCTTCTGAGGTTAGAGAGAGAAATAGAAAAAATACCCCATAAGGTGCTGTGGTCTTGAAACTGGTATGAGGCTAGGAATAGGACCACAGGAAGCTCTGCAAATTCAGAAAGATCTCAGAAATGTCTTTTGCTTTGAAGCCTGAGCTTTGAAAGATGAACACTAATTCTGTTATTTTCTCTCAGTGGTTTCTCCTACAGGCTCTAGACCCCCAAGCCGTAATTGGAATAATGAAATGCCTGGAGATGAAGAGCTTGGTTTTGAGGCAGCTGTTGCTGCTCTTGGTAAGAATCTTTCACAAGAAAAGTCTGCCTTCATCTGTGTTCTGCATACTTTCCTATTTTGAATGGTGAGAGTTAGTAGTTCATTCCAGTTTGGTGCAGAAATGGAAGTATTTGCAGAGTTTGATAGAACCAGCTGCAGGATTTTACATGCCAGGATTGAGGTATCCTTGCAAAACTGCAAAAAAATGGAAAAATACAGGATCAGAACTCAGTGTTTAGGTAGTAACATGAATTTTAGCTTTCTGCTTACTCTTTTGTCATGAAATATTGCCTGGACTTCAGTGGAAATGGACAGTTTCAGCGAACAAAAGGCAATCATTTCTGAATAGGTTAGACAGTGGTAGTGAAAGACTAGCAAAAGTACTCTCAAGCATTATCATATAATTCAGGATCTTAGTATAATACTGAATTCCTGCCTCATTTGTTTCAACAACAAAGCAGTGGTTGTATATATGTTGTGTTGACCATACTGTATGCATGTTTTAAAGCAGTATGCAAAAAGGAATAAAATTAATTAGACAAGGCCTGTTCTCTGTTGCCTCATCTCTGAAAGAAAGATGAGTTTTTTATGGTGTTGGAATGCTGGCTTGTAGCATCTGCAGAAACCAAAAGGTTTGTTTTAAGATAGGTTCGTAGGCTTGCCTGGACTCTTCCTGTGGCCTTTTAGTATATAGTTGTTCTGACAGTTGTGCCAAACTTAGTATTCTAGGGACAGACTGCAGCTTCTGTTTATTCACGGCCTATTTCTGAAGTTAACAGAAAAATAGGGGGAAAAAATATCTTACTTTGCCTGTAACAGTGAGGCGAATAAAACAGTCTGAGGTATAGACAGCACTTAGGATGTAGTGTAGTCCCATAAGCTCACTTGTCTCTTCATCCTCTCTTTTATGGGCTGCAGGTATGAAAACAACTGTCAGTGAAGCAGAACATCCGCTGTTGTGTGAAGGCACACGAAGGGAGAAAGGGGATCTGGCTCTGGCCCTGATGATCACTTACAAGGATGATCAATCTAAGCTGAAGAAGGTGAGTTTTCCTTTGAAAGGGGAGACAGGAAGGAAGGCGAAACCATGTTTGGGTTTCAATGGATTTGATAGTTTTGCCAGTGAGTGTAAGTTACTGTGTCACATACTGATGTTTTACAAGCTGTGTTGTGGTATTTATATTCATCCGCTGCTGCAAAACCTGATTGTACGGAGTGCATTGGCCTGGGAGAGGCACTCTTTCTGTAGGTTTCTTAAGATCCAGTCAGGAGATGCGATGTCTCTGCTTTTATTGCTAAGTCCACTCCTAAGGGTTTTTGGTGTGCAGTCTGTGTGTGGTCTGGGAATTGCATGTTTTGCTGCAAGGATATTGGCTTGCAGAACAGTATAGCTAGCAAAGCCTCTGTTTCTTAACCTCTCACCTCTTTGATATACTGGTTCAGTACACCTGTGTCTTAATTTCCTATGCAAGAGAGAGAGTAAAACTCTACCTGTCTACCTCAAAGGAAGGAAATATATTGAAAACTGCTGAAGCTTCAGAAAGGGTTTTATTAATCTTTTATATTCAGAAATCCTCCTACACAGCAAGAACTACATTATTAGTGTCTTTCTGTCTCCTAAAAGAGAAGCATTTTTTGCTATACTCTTCTCCAGGGAGTAACAGGGACACTGTGATACCAATCATCTGCACATAAATGGTCTATCAGACTTGTGGTGTTGTTTAAATATGGAGAACAAACAGTAGAAGTGGATAAACCCTTAAAATGTGGTGATGCATTGTTCTCAATTACATAATAAATTACAAGAAAGTGTTACTGTAGGCTAGTATAAAGCAAGTTTCTCTAGTAGCTTTGCCAGTTTCTCAGTAATGTATGACAGGATTTTCTGAATGGTGAGTGTGGAGTTTCTGTGGCTTAAACAACAACATCTGGCAGAACTAAATTTATAATTCTCCATTCTGTTCTTGATATACCAGAATTGCTTCTTTTTTGTGAGTTTTGGGTGCTTTTCAAGTAAAGTCAGTGGCTGTTTTGAGTGAAAATGTGGTATTACTGAGTCTTTGCTTCCTCAAGTAATGGCTCTCATCAAGTAATCTCCTTGTTTCCTCTAGTAATCTCTCATCTCAGACCACATGGCTATCAACTGTGTGTTGCATTGNTTCTCCAACAAATGAAATTTGTTGCCCACCAGGAAGCTGATTTCGTATTTTCCGTCATTGTCTTTGTGTGATGCCTGGTCTCTTATCCTTCTGCTGAGTGCCTTTTTTTCCCCCCTTGTTAAAGATTTTAGACAAACTCCTGGACAGAGAGAGTCAAACTCACAAACCACAGACGCTGAGTTCCTTCTACTCATCCAGCAAGCCTACAGTTGCAAATCAAAAATCTCCTTCCAAACATGCTGCCCAGTCTGCTGCAGCTATCCAACAGCTTCCAGGGACTTCAGTCACTCAGCAAGCTGCTGTAAGCACTGCAGTCCAGAGCAGTCCTGAGAACTTTGTGGAGAAGAGTACACAGGGTAAGAAGTGCTTTGTAGCAGCTATGCTAAAATTTCCCATAGTTACAGCTTATTTTCCAAATTTTGAGTTAAATGTTCTTGGCCTAGTGTCAGATGATGTGCTTTCTAACTGAAAGAAAATTGAGATAATCCGGCTCATAAATACTATTTATTTTATAAAAATCCTTTATCTTTTTATATTTGTATGCTTTAAATGGCCATGTCTGGTTTTAGAGATACAGAAAGATGATGTTTACCTGTCACTGTTCATTTTGTGCAGAGAGCTCTCAGAGGTCCCCCTGTGAGCCAGCTGCAGAGGCCACTGTTTTGAAACAAGAGGGGAAGGTCCCCAGTCGTCTGGCACTTGGAAACCGAGGTGGATACAATGGGAGATGCTGGGGTTCACCTGTCAGGCAGAAGAAGAAACACACAGGTGGGAATGGACTGGCTCCTACAGCATCTAGTGCTCTGTTAGGCAGTCTGCTGGGGTGTACCCATGAAAGCCAGAGAGAAACCTTTTACAAGGACATGTAGTGATATGACCAAAGATAACAGCTTTAAAGTGGAAGAGGGGAGATTTAGATTGGACGTTAGGAACAAGTTCTTTATTGTGAGGGCTGTGAGGCTCTCAACAGGTTGCACAGGGAAGTGGTGAATGCCCCATCCCTGGGAGTGTTTAAGACCAGATTGGATGGGGCTTTGAGCAGCCTGTTCTATGACTCTGGGATTTTACTTGTCAGCCTTTCCTGTACAACAGAAGCAACTGAGTGTCTCTGAGGTGTTTGACATGGACAAATAAGATTTGCTCCATAAATTTCCTGCTCCTTTCTATATGGCAAGTTACCATGCCTTTCTTGCACCAGTTATGTTCTGTGTGATGGATTAGATACCTGGAGCTGAATGACTGGGGACTCTGGGAGTGCAGCACTGTGCTCCTGGATCCAGAAACAAATTCAGAGAAGCTGCTGCCTCTCTACACTTCTCTTGGGAAGGGTATAAGCTAGAGGCAGAGGATGTGAAGGTCATGCAGCATAAATCTGAAGGATTTTCTTTGTATAATCTGTGGAACTTGACTTTGTACGTATATTTGCTTCTTGTTGTTATACTCTGCCACAAAGCTTGGCAGGTGGAGTGAGGGGCTGTGATGGTGTGAAGGGGGTAATAGATTCCTTGTTCTTGGACTTTTCTGCATTTTAATCCAAGAACTACAAAATGACACTGATGTTCGTGGCCAAATTGATTTGATTTAATCTCTCTTAATTTACGATGAATGCCTGTCAACCCTAAGGCAGTCACTGACACAACTGGTCTTAGTTGGTGCTGCAGGGGTGATATGGTTTGGAGTTTACCTAACTGCACTGTGCTTACCAACCCTGGTGACACTTCTGTGTTGGTTCTGGTGTTGTAGGCATGGCCAGCATTGACAGCAGTGCTCCTGAAACCACCTCTGACAGTTCTCCAACGCTCAGTCGGCGGCCCCTACGTGGGGGTTGGGCAACAACATCCTGGGGCAGAGGACAGGACAGTGACAGCATCAGCAGTTCTTCCAGTGATTCACTGGGGTCTTCCTCTTCCAGTGGCAGTAGGAGAGCCAGTGGGGGAGCCCGTGCAAAGACTGTGGAAGTTGGCAGGTAATGAATAATACCAGTGCACAGAGGCAACACCTAGGCCTGATGTTGGGGACCTGGGATGTATGCATCGGGAACTACTTTATGGGGAAAATGATCTTTGTTTCTTCTGGACCCTGAGGACAGGAGCTCCAGCTGGCAAACTTGGGGTACTTGTCTGAAGATTCCTCTGTCTTTCTTCTAGGTATAAAGGGAGGCGGCTGGAGAGCCATGCTCCTCATGTCCCAAACCAGCCCTCAGAGGCAGCTGCTCACTTCTATTTTGAATTGGCCAAGACAGTCCTTATCAAAGCAGGTGGAAACAGCAGTACCTCTATCTTCACCCACCCTTCCTCCAGTGGTGGGCACCAGGGACCACACCGCAACCTTCACCTCTGCGCCTTTGAGATTGGGCTGTATGCACTAGGGCTGCACAACTTCGTGTCTCCCAACTGGCTCTCTCGAACTTACTCCTCCCATGTCTCTTGGATCACAGGTTACAGCAAAACTTTATTGGGAGGCTTACTTTTTGGGCAGGAAGTGGGGTAGGGAAGCAAGCATGTTCTTGAAAATGGTGATGCTGTTGTGCTGTAGGAGCCATGTAAGCAGCTCATGCAGCTGCAGTAGTTGCTGATCAGCAGTGATTTACACAGTGGTGTTTACTTTGGCCTGGAAAGTTCTTGTGACCTCTTTCTTCTTGTTTGTGCTGCAACATGCTTCAGTCCAAGAAGCCCATCTCTCATATAAGGACTGGTCTTTATCTCTCCTTCAGAGGTATGCTGAAGAGACAGACGTTTGCCAAGTCTGAACATGCTCTTTGGCTGTGTTCAGTTTTCACTTTCCTCATCCTTCTGATGGCACCCATACCTACTACCTATCCATGTGGCTTCTAGAGGCCTAAAACCCACACCTTTGAAAATTCATTTTTTTCCTGACATCATGAAATAGACTGACAGTCCAGTCTGGTTTGTGGATACTGAGATCAGCTATAGCTAGTACTTTGTGCTATTTCCAATGCATTTTAGCTTAACGTAGTGGTGAGTGAGGATACCATTACCTTACTTGCTCACTGAGGGCTCTTGTTTCTCCTGTGTTTTGGGAGAAGGCACCTAAATTTGATGTGAACCTTAAGGGAAGCAACTGGGCTGTGTCACTGCTCCTGAAGGAAGTGAAGAGTTCACCTGCTGTTAAGAGAAAGCTGACTGCAACTGTGCTGGGCATACAGTGGTGTGAGAGTCTCTCTCACTCTTCCTCTTAGGGCAGGCCATGGAGATTGGTAGCGCAGCCTTGAACATCTTGGTGGAGTGTTGGGATGGACATCTAACTCCCCCTGAGGTGGCATCATTGGCAGACAGAGCTTCACGGGCCAGAGACTCCAACATGGTGCGGGCAGCTGCTGAACTGGCTCTCAGCTGCCTGCCTCATGCCCATGCCCTGAACCCAAACGAGATCCAGAGGGCTCTGGTGCAGTGTAAGGAACAGGTGAGCATCACATGGCAGCTGCTAGTGGAGGCTGATTTCTAGCATCAAGGATGTGCTCCTGTTACCCGTGGGGTTGGTTCCTTTGCTACTGCCCAGCCTTAATCTCAGTTCTCTGGATTGCTTATGTTTCATGAATAACACCGGTTATTCTGCTGCATAGCGTCTGGCTGGTCCCCATAGTGTTAGTCATTTTAGAGTGCCTTGTACTTCTCTGCTCTTGCAGTTTTTCCTTCTTGTGTTTCTCATTTTACATTCTTAACGTCTTCTTTTGTTTCACTGCTCCCAGGACAACCTGATGCTGGAAAAGGCCTGCATGGCAGTAGAAGAGGCAGCCAAAGGAGGTGGCGTGTACCCAGAAGTCCTCTTTGAAGTAGCTCATCAGTGGTACTGGCTTTACGAACAGACTGTTGGTGGCACCCCAGCTCAGAGAGAAGGTGCCACCGGCTGCAGCGCCGGCGGCGCGCGGGCCGCGTCTGAAGCAGCGCGTGGCTTGGCAGACAGCCGGGTGACCTCAGAGCCAACCACGGTGACAGTGGCAGCTGCAGTAACTGCGGCAGCAACTGTCATGCCGGTGATCTCTGTGGGCTCGACCATGTACCAGCAGCACACGGTGGCAGGGCCAGCAATGGCACACACACACACGCAGGGTCTCCACCCTTACACCACCCTTCAGACTCACATCCCCTGTAATCCCCAGTATATCGGACACACTATCCAGCACATGCCGCGCCCAGCTGTCTTCCCGGTCCCTGGCTCGGCGTATCCGCAGGTGAGTTTTGGCTGTGCCTTGTTCATTCACTGTGACCTTGTGTGGCTGCTTCCATGGGGAGTATGTTGGAGTGGGGAGAGCACGGGGCTCAGACCTGTCATGACTTGAGATCAAGCCTCTGCTCTCACTTGCCAGTCGGTGACACTTAGTTTGGTTCTCTAGCTCAGCATTTGCACAATAAATAGCCTTATGTGGCTGCATTTAAAGTCTCAAGAGAATATAGAATATAATACGTCAGTAGTTTTTCATTTCTGTTGCTCTGTAGTTTGTCAAAAGGCACCGGACAGAAATCTTGTCTTCTTGAGAGCTTGCAGGCTAAATAGAGCCTACACTGCAAAAACCAAATAAAGGTTATTTTAACCTTTGCCTATTTTTGAAGGTCTTGGAGTGGTTTTCTGCAAACTGATTAGGTTTTTAAAAGGAGGAGGAGCAAGCAGGTATAATGCTCAAGGTTCCTCCTTTGCTTCTTTCAGGCTGGATTTTTCAAGCTCTGAGGCTTGTATGGGGACATGATGTTTTGAATTACTTCTAAATGGTCAGGTGCAGTAGACATGACTGTTCTACCTTCTGTCGTAGGGTGTCCATCCAGCATTCATAGGGGCGCAGTACCCTTACTCAGTAACAGCACCATCACTGGCAGCTACAGCTGTGTCCTTCCCTGGGGTGCCCGTCCCTTCCATGACGCAGATTGCGGTGCATCCCTACCACAGTGAGACGGGACTGTCGCTGTCTTCCAATGTAGCGCGTAAGTTACAGCTCTGGGCTGGCTGGCAGAGCTTTCTTTACTGTCTCTTAGCTGTTTCCCAATGAGGTCCTGTTCCTCATTGATTACAGGTGGAACTAGGGCTCTCGCACTGAAAAATTTTGACCAAATGCACGTCATTCTAAAGGTGGTGCCATGTTCAGGGGTACTGGGATTCCCAGGGGGGCCTGATACAGCTCGCAGAGAGAAACTTCAGCTGAATTTCCAGTATGAGATTATTTTATCAAGATTATCAAAACTAAATCATGTTTGGAGCTCCTGTGGCCTTTCTGACTTCTAATCTGTAAAAGCTTTATTCCTGGTCTCCTTTGGGCAAGTTGAGCATATATGATCTTGAGCAGACTCATGTAATTCTGTTGGGTCAGGTCAGATGAACAGTGTGCAGGAAGCAGGCAAACTTCTGCTACAGAAGCACTACTAAATGTCTTTTCCTGCCTGAAGGGATTGGAGGCAGCCCGTGCCCAAACATGGAACTATCAGAGATGACAGATGTTTTGTCAGTCGTGTCGATGGCGTTTGGAATGGTTGCTCATATGTTGTGCTAGGGCTCAAGTGATGGTGAAAACCCATCAAGTAGCATGTAGCACTGGGACAACAGATGTTGACTGGATTGTGGATATGCTGTCATTGCCATGGAGCTTTGCACCAGTGGGTCATGCTTGACCCCAATCTCATTGGAGAGGCTGTAATACTTCCCTGTTTTTACAGTGTGTTGCAACTCACCAGGTGCTGGAAGACTGGTATGTGGAAAAATACTTAAGAGTTGTGTTGGCCTCCTTCATATTCAGAGTATCGGGAGAATCATTTAGGTTATTTTTTATCCTGTATTTTGATGCTAAAAAGCTACCACAAATGCAAATAAAACAGTCCTGAAGGCCTTAGGATCTGATAGCTGTCAGGCTTAGTCACAGTCTGAAGCTGTGACTTTTCGTTGTGAGAAACCATTTCTGTACTCCTCTAAAGAGTTACGAATCTTCCAGAAGATTCATAACTTAAACACTAGAACACTTAAAATACTGAAAGGAGAAAACAACCCCACCCTTTCCAGTTGCCATTATTTATGGCTTCCATAAACGTATTTTCAGTTCTTACAATACTGTTTCACTGTTCCTGAAGTACAGAATCACGTGGTGATGCTTGAGCTCTGGCAATAATTTAGCTCATTCTTACGGGTTATTCTCCTTGGCCAGACTTCAAACGCATTTTGCCCCACTTTGTGCGTTGTTTGGCACCCTGTGTCTCCTTACAGGGTTGAGGAGGTCAGGCAGGTCTTTCCTGGGAGATGCATTGTTCTCAGGTATTCAACTATCCACTAGCAAACATGGAGGGGGAAAAAAAAGGAACATAGAGCATTGCTCAAGCTGCTGTAGTAGCATCACAGAGGAGCTGTCAAATAAGGGTAACAATTTGCACACACCTAATGGCATCTGTGCTCTGGAGTTCTCAAGCAAACCTTGCTTTTTACTCTTTATACCTTTCTTGAGAAGGACAGATAAATTTGAGTCTTGTCAGAGTGCAGCTTAGTGACTCAGTGTTAACTGCTGTTGGTACAAGTTTAGGTGGTACAATGCAATGGATCTGTTTGAAACCTGTCATTTCCCTTGAGTTTGCTCGTACTAGTTAAGTGTCTGAAGGTGACAACCTCTCAAGTCTCCTTGCTGTTTTTACTGTTGATACATGCTGCCCGTGTATGCAGTGACTGTTCTTTTCAAGGACAGATTGGAGGTCAGCCTCCAGTTGCAGCCTTCCTGAACGGAGTGGCAGCTGTCGTACGCTGAAATGGAAGAACCTCGCATTGTTGGACTTGATCTTTGAGTGACTTAATTCTGTTCCTGCTCAGTAATTTTCCTAGCAGTTTCTCATCAGGTGTAGACTGGACATACATATGATTGTTTCCTTGGACAAGAAATCAGAACCAAATGGTTTATTTAACAATAGCAAAGGCCTTGGATCAACACACACATTTACAAGTAAAACGTGGATTTTGTACATGTTCTTGAGATAGTGCAGAAGAAATGGACACACATGTAACTGACCGTGTCAGGCCTGCCTTGCAAACAGAATAGAGCTATTCCTGGCCCATTGTATTTCAATTGTAAGCCTGTGGGTTTTGATTGCTGTATTGTTCTGTTTAGGGGAGCATAACCCTACCCTGGCAGGGGTAGTCAGGTGAAGGAGATGATGTCCCAAGTAAACCTTCTTTTAGGCTGGTGCTGGGTCCTAATGCTGCTGTTTTGCTCTCTTCAGTAGGCAGTGTCCATGCAGGATCAACGTTCCCAGCGATTCAGGGTGCTTCCTTGACAACTCTGTCCTCACAGCCCAACTCCCTTGTCACAGGGGGTTTTCCTGCCGAGGATGAGCAGCACAGTCAGCCTGTGAGCCCCCAAGGTCTGCACTACCTCCACTCTGCATACCGAGTTGGTAAGGATGGCCAAGTGGGTTTCTGTAGCCCCCTTGAGAGGGATTCAGGGCAAGGCTGCAAGCTTTCACTGGCAATTTGGCAATTTGCTACTGCACCTGTGGGACGTGGGAAAAGCAAGTTGATGATCAGTTGTGGAGTCTGAAAATGAAGGCAGAGCATTGTAAGATTGAACAATTGGTTTTCCAGGACCATCAGAGCAGAAAAGAAAGCTAAGTGGGTTAGAGCTGGGAAGAGTTTTGCCTTTCAGCAAATGTACATAAAGGAGCCTGAATAGGCCTCCAAGGATGTGACTGTGCAAGTTGTGACTATATGATAAAATGATATTTGGCTCCTGCTGCTCATGGATGGGGAGGGCACACCTCTAATACCAGCTGAGTCTTCAGATGCACAAAGGGAAGTGCCCTGTGCCTCTCCAGTTAATTTGTTGAAGATAGATGCAGAGGGAACTTATATTTAGTGAAGAGTGGGTATGTAATTAGCATTCCTTTCCCAGTCACACTGGCTATGAGAAAATAAGAGTCTCTGCCTGAATTGCTGTTGGTACAAGGATATCGGTCTTCGGGTTTGGGATTAAGCTAGATTGCAGTAAGATACTGTAGTAGTAAGCTGCTTGTACTTGTGGTCCAACCCACAAGTGTGTAGGAGAAGGAAGCCTCTAAAATAAGCAAAGGAAGAGAAACAGCAAGAAAATGGAAGGAAAGCTTGACTTTTTTGTTGAAAGCTAGAATAGAGAGTACTTGATAGCTAGAAAGGGGTGCAGATGTCGTTTAAGATATCACAGCAGTACATGGCAAGCCATGAAGCATGTTTAATAACCTGAATAAGAGAGAGGCACAGGCAGGGAAGATGGTCTGGAAGATCAAGATGTGGCATATGTTGGTATTTGAATACTGTTTAAATGGGTGGATTTGTCTGAAGAACTGTAATGGCCTAAGTGAAATGTTTGCAGATAGGCAATATTGCAGCTCAGTGGTGGCCTGTTGTCTTTGCAGCAGAGCAGGTTGGTTTGGGTACCTTCTCTGTTGCAAAACTTAGATCAAAAGCTTTGCTTTCAGGACACCTCTTGTAGTGCAGCCTTTGGGCTCTCTGCCTGACATTGCCGTGGGTGCTTCAGTGACTCTTTGCAGCTCTGATGAGGGGTCGTGGCTGTACACATTTCCCAGCCTGGAGCAGCAGATCCAGATGTTCTTGCATATAGTTCCTGGGCTGACAGGCTCCAAGATTGGCCTTTTGTTTCTGTCTGGACTCTTTGCAGCTGTGGAATTTTCTGTTGGTGAAGGGCAGGCCAGTCAGGTTGTGTTGCAGTGAGTGAAATGCTAGACTAAGCCTTACTGGGCAGAAGTGCTGCTTGACTGTGGCTGCCCCTTTCTCACAGGGATGCTGGCTCTGGAGATGCTTGGCCGAAGAGCTCACAACGACCATCCCAACAACTTCTCCCGCAGCCCGCCCTACACTGAGGATGTAAAATGGCTCCTTGGGTTAGCTGCAAAGTTAGGTAAGGCTCAGAGCAGTACTTAACAGAAGTCCACTTGCTGGGATTTGGGCCGTGGTGGGAAAAAGCTCTTGAAGGAGTGAAACTTCAAAGATTGGGCGAGCCTGATATCGATCCCATTCCTGAGAGTGTTTCAGAAGATCCCTGCTGCTCTTTCATCCGCTCATTTGTCCCATTTTTGGGTTCTGTAGGCATGCTGTTGAATTTTGAGGCACTGGATGAAGTACGTGAGATTGGACAGGGTTCAGAGCTTGTATCTCTTCCATTCTATAATATTAATTCTTTCTTTTCCATTTCCACTATATTGTAGGTATTCCTCTTTCTTGTGTATATTTATACCTTCTGTGAAGACTTCTTATAGCAACAGGTGCTCAAACCACCTATTTTTGGGGGGTTGTTGGTTTTTACTTCCATTTTGCTCTTGGATCTTTTTTGTCAGCTCACTTTTTCAATTCTTTCATAAGCAGTAAGAACTAAAAAAACCTTTACAAACAGCCTGTTTAGTGGCACAGCTTCTGCTGCTCCTGCTGGCAGAGCTCCACTGTAGGAAGTGATGGGGAAGCTTGACTTATGTCTACAGCCTCCTTAAGGCCTGAGTGCTGAGGCATCTAGGTGCTTCCTTGATGGGCAGTCAGGAAACAATGGAGAAGGTACAGTGTTATCTGGGTCTTTCTAGTTAACTTGCCGCATTAGTTTTCTTTCACATCTCTTTTAAAGAAAGGTGTATTTGGGAACACCAGTAAGGTGGTACCTGGTCTCTCCTCAGACCTGATGGATATAGCAGAATCTTCTCTGTCCCCATGAGTTTGCTAGACTGTCTCCCCCAAGCCTGCTGGAGGATGCATTACACTGAGGAGAAGGTGCTTCAGATGCAGGTTCTTGCTGTGAAGTGTGATTTGTGTGTCTGTTATCTTAGCACTGTTGTTCTGACTTCCTCCTGTACAGGTGTAAACTATGTGCATCAGTTTTGTGTTGGTGCAGCCAAGGGGGTGCTGAGCCCTTTTGTACTTCAGGAGATCATCATGGAAGCTCTACAGAGGCTCAACCCTGCCCATGTGCACAACCACCTGCGCACCCCAGCCTTCCACCAGCTGGTGCAGAGGTGCCAGCAGGCCTATATGCAGGTAAAGTGTGGCTTATCTTCCTGCCTGTCAGAGCTGCCAGGCCATTGCCTGCCTTGCAGGTGCTGCCTGTGTGTGCATGTGCAGAGGGGAAGCGGCCTTGGGCAGTGGGAGCTGAAGTGGTGCATTTCCTGATGCATCCTTCTCCCGCAGCAGGGACTGGAATAGGCATCACTTGCCTGTATGGGGGCTGCATGCAAAGGAACTCGTTGTCCGGCTTCTGCCAAGGCCTTCGCCTCCTGTGCTCTTCCATGGAGGCTGGGGTGCTTGTGTGTCTTCCTCACTCCAAATGCTATGTGTACCTTTTAACTTCTGAACTTTCTTTGCTATGTTTTCAAGCCCCCTGTCCACCCCCGTCCCTAGCCTATCCTTTTTACTTTCCTTGTTGGTAGTAGCCTGTTTTCCCCTCCTCACGAAGCCCTGGCATGGCTGGTTGGTTGCCAGTGCTGACAACAACAGTGGAAGTGGCTTGCTCAGCTACCAGTACAGATATCCCAGGCTTTGTTGAAGCCAGTGTTTCAGTGAGCCAGCTAGAATACCAAAGTTGCCTGTTCTTTAAAACAGTGCAATCAGGACACCTCACATAGACCTGCTTCTCTTGAATAAATGACCAAAGGGTGATTCTGTGGCCATATTGTCCAGAATTGGATTAGCTGTTCTATCATCCTAGATGGTATTTTTGAGACACGACAGCTTCTTCATTAGACCTTGAAAGCTAAGCCTGCTGGTTTGGGGCTGCCTTTGAGAAGCTGATAGAAGTGACAGGGTTAAGCCTGGAGATACTTGGTAGCAATTTAGTGTAAACTTTACTTGGCGCGTGTCCCTTAGCAAAGGAGATGTGCAGTGTCCAGGCTGGGTGTAACCTGCAGAACGAAAAGTTGTGAGGGTTGGATGCTGGTGGGGTGGAGTGTTTCCTGGCCCTTTAGTGCTGTCCTATGGCTCAATTCAGTGCTTATGACATAGAGGGCACTTGCTGATGCTCTGTGCTGCATTTTGGTGCTCTGAGGGAGCGCTGCCCTTGGCTGTGCTGGGGTGTAGGATACCGCACTGCTGCTTTTGGGGTACTCTTCTCTGTCAGAGCTGCAAGTCTTGGGACCACTGGTGGGTAACAAAACCATGTGAGCTGTTGCCCTGGGAGCTCAATCTTCTGAGTTTCACCAGCAGGAGGATGGTGAGCAAATGCCTTAAGGCTCTTTCCCTGTTCCCATCCAGTACATCCATCATCGGCTGATCCATCTCACTCCAGCTGACTACGATGACTTTGTGAATGCCATCCGCAGCGCCAGAAGCGCCTTCTGCCTGACTCCCATGGGCATGATGCAGTTTAATGATATTCTCCAGAACCTAAAGCGCAGCAAGCAGACAAAGGAGCTGTGGCAAAGGGTCTCTCTGGAAATGACCACCTTCTCACCATGACATCGGGTGGAGCTCCACGGACACACAACCCTTTGCCCAACATAGTTGTAGTTCCATTTACACCATCCTTCCTTCCGGTGTCTTTTTTTATTTTAGTTTTAACTTGTTGGAAACCACTGATCTGATGTATTTATACCATGACATTCCTCTCCAGCACTGTTGCGTGTTGGCGCTCTGCTTTGCTCGCTCTTCCTCCTCCTTCTCAGTGGGCTGCAGGCTTCAAAAGCATCAGGAAATGAGAAGGAAGTTGAGCTGGCTGCCCTGTGGTGTAGTCACTGCTTTTTCCCCTGAGCCCCAGGAGGCTGTCCTGCGAGCAGTTTGCAGTGTGATTACGCACGTGTTAGAGGGGTTGGGGATTCTGTCTTAAATATTTATTTTGGCATTTATAAATATGTAAACTTTTTTTTTTTTTTTTTTTTGTATGGGCTTCTCTTACTCCACACACCATCTCCTGTTGGGGGAGTGGCTGGAACTGCTGTGCACAGCGAGTGCTCCCTCCATCCCTTTCAGCAACTCCTGGTGAGAGAAGCTGAGACTGGAGTAGCAGAGCTAGGGCCACCTCTGCAGCTTTCTGCAGCAGCTGAGGACAGAGGCTGGAGCTTGGGCAGTGGGTCCTTGACTGCACTGAGCTGCCTGGAGACTGCCAGAAGTGCTTGGGCTCTTTCTCAGGAGTGTCCCTCACTGGGTACTGCTGGCTCATAGAATGTTTTGATCCTGGTTGTTACAAGTTGTACAATCCTGTTTCTTTTGGCTGGGGTATTACTCTCCTGTAATCAGTTTCTTATCCCTCGTTTCTTCTCGTTTCCTGATTAAACACTTGTTTTCTTAGACTGACTCTCTCTTCTCTCTGCTGTGATGTTGGCAGTCTGAAGGAGCTGCCAGCTGTGTGTCAGTGGGAGCTCCTGTGAGCCCTGGTAGGTGGCTGCTGTGCTCTGGGGAGCAGCAATCCGGCACAAGCTGGGGCCCAAAGGTTTCTTGCCTGGTACTGCTCTGAGAGTGACGTGCCTCTGCAGAGGCTGAGGTACGTGTTTGATGGGTGTTGGGAGAGTTGGTGGTAAGCCTGGGATGTTCTGCCTACAGTTCTGTCAGTCACTGTTTTCCTTTTCTAGCCTTGATACTGTGTGATAATGCAGAGCCTTGTATTTCCCAAGTATTGTGCAGAACAGCAGCTGTTCACATGTATTTAGAGAGGTATTTGGTGGACTGTGAAAGATATCTAGTAGGGACAGCATTGCAGAAAATTAAGTTTAGATAGCTTAAGTGTATAAGCACATAAATTTCAGGGCTTTTAAAAGTGGAAGATGACTCATGGATGTTACGAATCCAGTTTCTCAGTAGTAATGTGTTTTGCTTCTTACTTGGGTTTAGCCAATGAGTTTTAGTTTGTGCAAGTTTGAAATATGTGCCTGTTTGATATTTTCAATGATACTCTTCAAGAATAAAATAACTTGGCACAGGGCAAAAAAGATGAACAGGCTCTTTTGGGTTGGCTTGGTTTACTGCAAGGCTGGAGAGTATGCCTGAAGTTCCTCTTGTGATTGTGCAACAGTAACTATGTTAAAGACCTTCTTATAGCTCCTGGTGTTCCTCCATAAGGTATCTAGTTACATGCTAACTAGAAATGCAGATGGTAGTAATAATGTGTCAAGTTCTGTGGTTTTTAAACCAAAGTCTATGTTGATTATGAGTTGCCTGTTATTGGGCAAAACAACTGGATTTGACTGGAGAGCACAGCCTGATGATGTGTGGAAGGTTTGGGTTCCAAGAACACTTTCTGTGCTCTGGTTCTTGCATGTTCAGAACTGTGAAAGGAGCTTAGAGAAAAATGAGTTGTCTAATAAAGTCTAATCTTTTCCTTTCTAATGCTATAGCAGAGAATCTGTGGAAGAGAAGGGAGCATGATTTAGAAGGGAAGAAGCAGAAGGGAAATGGGTAGAAGAGCTGAATGTAAAGTATCAGGAGCAGAAGTGTAGCATTAAGGATTTGGATTGAATAGGAAAATGAAATGTCAGTGTCATCTGTGATATCGATTGGAAAAATACACTTAGGCAAGTTTTCAGACCACTATGTCTGTTAATTTGTTGTTGTTTTTGAGCCCTGTCCAGTGAAATATATTTGAGCAAGGACAGAAGAAAGTGAGGAAGGAGATGATGATGTTTTTTCTTGTCATGTGGCTGTGAGCTTATTGAGGTATTTTTCCTTTATAAGAGACGGGATGAGCCCTGATGGCCCCAGAAGCGTTAATTTCTTGTTAAAACAGAACAATTATTACCCACTGCAGTCTTGTTAGTCTGGTCACTGATCCAGAAGTGGGAAAAATATATAGGCTTAGAAATTCTGAAAAGACATTTCAGCAGAAGACCTGTAAAAGAGGTTGTAGACAACTCAAATTTCCTTTGACTTTCAGTTAACCCATGTGTTTTTTCACTTGGAGTAAATGTTCTCCAGGATTCTCCCAGCCAACACATGAAGTGTCTCTGTCTCTGGACATGTTCACCTATTACCATCTTTCTTGCCTGTGAAAATTTCTTTTGGAGGCACTTTCCGGGAATATGAGTTAACAGAACAGTATTTGCCTTTGGACAAAGTTACAGCCGATGAACAAGGTGAGTTGGAGCTGCCCTGTAATGAAATGACGTGCCTGGTAACAGGTATGGCTGGAATTAGCTGAAAAGTCCCCCTCTGTCTAGTTTTGTTTACAGTCCTTACTATTTATTTGGGATTTGTATTTTGGCTTTTGGAGAGCCCATTCATATTGTAATAAGTTAGCTGAGACTCCATTTTCTTCACGTGGGAAAAGCCAATTCTTTATTCACATCATTTATACAGTTTTCACAGACCTCGTGTGCAACACCTATTGGCTGGTAGTTTTCTTACTACTTCATTTTTTGGTCAGAAGGTGATTTGTGTGTATGTGCTAAGATTCAGGTTGTTTACATTTTTCCTTTATGGGTTTTCATGGAACAGATCTTGTTGTTTACACAGATGAACCATGTGTGCTGTCAAGAGCTGCCATTATTGAATAGTGTTTTTTTTTCTTGTAAAGACTGACTGTGCTCTTTAAACAAGTGACTTTTTATCTTGAGGACATTGTCTGCTCCCAGTTACAGTATTCATAAGTACTTAGTGCTGTCCAGGCTGCCGTGCACAATTCCTTTCTTGCCATGAAGGGGATGAGAGTTGTAAGGGGAAAATGGTGGAAATGCATTAAATCCAGTACATATCTGGTACATGTACATAGCGTGCATTGTAAACAGGGACTGGGACCCTGACATTTCCTTCCATGTCAACTTACATTGCCTCATTTAAGTCAGCCAGGAACTTCTTCTCTCAGTCCTGAAAAACACCTTTTCCAGTGACCTGAGTGGTTATGGCCCAGCCTGATTTATGGTACTGTTACTGTAAGTGACATAACTATGAGCTGGAGTCTGACTGCTGGGATGGTGTCACCACTATGGACCCGGCTTTACAAGCACTGTGGAGAGATGTGAGAGCTGACAAAGCTATGGAGATGAGAAAGGTGAGAAACCAAGTCTTGGAAGAAAACCGCTTTTTAAAGCTAAAAATAGATCATTTCTTTCTATGTAGAATAGTGGAGACGAGTGTCAGGAATACTTTTTGTAGCCAAACAAGCCTGCTAAGTATTTCAGAGGTGAATATTACTTGGTTTGTTGTGGCTTTTAACCCCCACAAGCCTTAAAAAAAAAAAAAAAAACCACACTGATAAATGGAAAGGAGGTACCAGTGCTCCATCCATGTTCTGCTGTGTGATGGGGGATGGGATTCCTGCCTTGAGGCAGCCTGAAAACACTTCTGTGTGTTGGCTGCTGCTGTGGTGGTGTCTTGTGTACAGTTGCACCATGTCAGCCAGGAGTCCTGCTGGATTCAGCAGTGGGGCTGAGGAGATTTGTTTGATTTATTTGGCATGTTCAGACCTGTTACTTGATAACGATAACTTATCTGTTATCATTACTTTTCTGGCCCTGTTACTACTGATACAGCAAAATGATCAGCAAGGAATCAAAGGATTTTCTTTCCAACTGCATGCAAGGGCTGAGAAACAACAGGATGAGGTTGGTCAAGTGCCTTGTTAGATTCATGTGTGTCATTCTGAATTCCCAGGAGGTGCAGGCTTCTGTCAGGAATATTTGCCTTTGCAGTGCTGTCATCAAAGGGAAATTGCAATTTTCAGTCATCAGCTTTTTGTGTTGTATTGATACATGCTGCCACCTACAGAGAAATTCTCCAGTTCCCTTAGAAGGTCTTCAGCCTATAGTTGAGATTGGTACCAGCATTCCCTGAATGTTGTACTGACTAGAAAGGGGCAGCAGACAACTTTTAAGTATCTTCCTGATTGAATTCCTGAGGTGGTGTGCAAGCTCAAGTTCCAAAGAGTTTCCTATTGTTGTTTTGCCAATTCTCACCTTTCATGCACCTGGCTATTAGAATCACATGACCTTCTGGTCCCTGGGTCAAATTACTCCTTTTTAAATGGGTCAGTTGCATCAGACTAAAGTATTTTTTTAATACATTACCAAAAAACCCCTTAAGGTTCCGTTTCGTGCTTATTGTTTTCCTTGTCTTAGAAGTGAACTGGTTACCATGAACTGCTACGAAGCAGTGAGGCAAGAAGGTGAGGTTTGTTTCCACTATGGAAGTGTGAGGATCTGGAATGGTTTAGTGCCTAATTGGTCAGTATCTAGTACCCAGTGTCTCCCACTAAAAAAGATGGGGTTTGTTGGCTTTTTGGTATCACAGAGCTTTTGATATTACACGAGCTTCTCTTAGGAGGCAGTGTTTGATTCCACAGCTTTGAAGAGGTAGCTGGAAAGCAGGTAGCTTCTGCATGCATGTGCTGTCAGAGAGAGGCAGCAGATTTGAAAACAGCTCTTCATCAGGTAAGGACATCCTATACTTGGAGCTGACCACAGCAGGTGCTTTGCTTGTCATTGGCATAAGCAGTAAGAACTAGTGCAGTACAGAAATCAAGCAACGAGGGAGGGATGGAATAGATAATGACACTCCAGAGTTGCCCTTCACTGCCTTGAGTGACAGACTTTTACCAGTAAAGTAACACTGATACTTTGTATGCCCCTCCCAACATTTATTCCTCATACCATGTTTATTTACTGGGCATCTCCTCAAAGATGTACCATACTCCAAGGAAAAGCATGAAGTAATTGTGTGACAACCTATAATGAATTAAGAGCAGGAAAACATTTAAGGGAGCAGCACAGTCATTGATCCTGGGATCCTTCACCTCCTGTGGCAGCATGTGAAAATAGCTGCCTTGCTGCTGCCAGGGTTATTTGTGCAGTGTCTGGTGGAGGGAGAGCTCTAGGACTGTTCCACCATGCTCTCACAACCGTGACTGTTCAAACAATGTTTTCCTTCCAGTTTTTAGTGTAAGGGCTGCTGTGACAGGGCACACCTGGACAGGAGGGACAGAGCCAAGCTCTGCTATGCAGGCAGAGCCGCTGGAAACCATTGCAGTAGCCAGGAATGGTCCCAAAGTCACCACTATTGCAAATCAATGAGAATGAGTCTCAAACTTCAGGCTGGCTGCAAGTTCTAGCACACTGCTTCTATGTTGTTTCAAGTGTAAGTTAAACACCACCGTTGCACTTCCAAGTACCAGCTCTAAGGCCTGGAGGAGGATTTTCAGTTTTTCTTACCCTTATACCAGTTTGAGGTCCATGACACCACTGCAAATCATCACAAAGAAGAAAAATAAGTAGTACATTTATTGAATCTCCACTTACTACTACTTCTAACCTTTATTCAGACACATGTGCTCAGCTTCGAGAGCCAAGAATTTCTTCATTATCATTCAATGTGAATGATGCTATACATGAATCAAGTGCAGGAAGTTGGGCTTTTCTCTCTAACAGGAATGAGAGAGGGGTTTCTAGTCTTTCCATCCGTTTTTTGGCTGCACAAAATAACCCTTTCCAAGGGCACATGAAATAAAATACTATATTGCATAATATATACATTTACATACAACAGTAAATGCACCATTCATTCAGAAATACACAATACCTAAGGCTCAATGGAAAAGCTCATCTGAAGCAACTTCTCTCTGGCTGGGAGAGAAGTGGCTCGTGACAGTTGTGGAAGTTTCCATCACCTGTTCATGTGGATCCTGCCCCTCTGCAGCACTCTCCAAGGACCACCTGTGCCTGGGAAGGAGGGGATGGCCCATGCTATTCCAGAAGCCCACGGCTCAAAGAAAATATATACAACCATGATGGAGGATTTCCTCTGAGAATAATTATCCAGCAACTGCAGGAGGAGGCAAAGTACCTTAGTGTACCTACTTTACCATATGCAGAAGCCCCTTTTGGGCATAGGAAACCACTTCTGGTGCAAAGCCTTCCCTTTATATCTGAACAAGACTTACTTTTAACTGTTTTTTTCTGCTTTTCTCCTTGGATTGTTGGAGTGCAAGAAGATTAAAACAGTGCTAACAACTGGACTATGGAGTAGGGGCACTGGAGCTGTTGGAAAGGGATTTTTTTTTAAGCTGATCAGATACAGGGAACTGCATTGCCTGCTTTCAGCTATATCATCAGTCTTATTTTACAATACCTGAGCTTTGCCTGCTGTGCTGAACTTACACACACCTCCCAAGTGCTCTACAGGGACATTACAGCTCCTTGGTTATCTTTTGAAATGTCTGAAGCCCCTGCAGAGAAATACTTGCCACGTTGCCACATGTGGCAAACCTTTTCTCTAAGATAACAAAGCACTGACCAGAGTCACCAGACACTGTATCACACCCAAAGCACTGCAGGTAAGGAGGGACAAGTCTGTCTGTCCCTGTCCCCGCAGGTGCAGTCCCCACCATCCCCACGCAGCGGCACTGTAAGCAATGGACACGAGCAGGAACCAGGCGATCTTGGGCCTCGCTGTGCCAAATGGACTACGGATAAAAGCTGGGCTTCACTGCACTAGATTCCCCTTTTATTAGGCTGCTGCTCTTTTCTCAGCAGTGGGCTCAATTGTTTCCGCTCTTCAGCCTTAAATTCTGGGCTCAGAGGAGTAACACATTAACCCCAGCTCGAGCCTGTTTCATAGACTGAGAAAAGTAATTTAAAAATACACAAAGTGTTAACTCTGCTCTCTCCCCTGCTCAAAGTAGGGCAGGCATTCCAAATTGTTCCTGTAAGTAAAAGTCGAATTGTAGTAGCACACCATTAATACTCAAGAATGTGACTTGCACTCTATGCGCCCCAAGGCAGTGTCAGAGGCAGCAGCCCTTTCCAAGGGTGGGGGGCAAGGCTCCACGTGCACATTTTCTGCTCCTGCTTCTTTGTCCAGTTGTTTTGGCCTGACAAAAGATGGCATCGTAGTACACGTTGGAGCACCACACATCCCAATGGCACTGAGGGCAAGAGAGTCCCTCTCAGCTCCAGCTGGAGTTTTGCAGTTCCTCTCGGAGCCAGGTTGGAAGGGGCTGCCCGAGTCTGTTCATCAGCTTGGATAATTCAATGTTGTGCTCCCGGTAGAAGTCTCTTAGAAAGAGCCGTGACTGTGTGGAAGAAACAGACCACATGAGCATGAAAGAAGATGTTACCCTCAACACATGCTCCACAGGTCATCTAGGACAGATGGCAGGAAAATCCATATGGGTTTACTGGGATGTTTCTACATATCTTGTTGCCAAGAGATTTGAGACAGCTACTCACCAAGGAATCCATATCAGGGTATTTCCTTCCTTTACTCTTTCCTAGGCATTTAGTCTTTCCTCCATCTAGCAGCTGGCACCAAAATCCTTTTGCTTCATCAAATCTGAAAAAGACATTTATCTTTGATGGATACAGCCACATGCCAAATTAGCAGCAGCAGCAATTAGGTAACTCCACAGTTATTTCCTATTTCAGTGCTTTACCTATTTATTTTGTGATATTGGTGCCTTGATTTTTTTTTTTTATAGCACTGGACTACTTTGACAAGAAATCCATTACAAACATGACTGTTTCAGCTTTATGCAAATTTCAGAGATAACATGGTTACACTATTTGTCTGTTCAGCTGGGGGGAAAGAAAACAATCAGTTTTTTAGTGTATGTAAATTCTTTTAAATCTCCTTGGTATAGTTGACTTATTGGAGAATCCCCTGACTGTTTACAACAGTCAAGTGTTTCTTTTCTTGCTAAAACACAGGCATGAAGCAATACTGGGAATCATGTCTGAAACTGGCCTGGTCTGCCCCTTCAGCTGGCCAAAGGTGAGCTTGAGGTTTGAGCAAGTCCTCTGAAGAAATCTGAGGCAAGCTGACCAATCCCATCTATTTTCTGACCCTGGCTGAGGGGTACAAGCCAGTACCACTACCGTAGATACTCCATTCACCAGCAGCACATGTGCTGCAGCAAGTAAAGCTTTCAGGTAACCTGACATTTCTCTAAATCGGTTCTCCCCCGTGGGGAGCCATGTGCCACCCCTTTGGAAAAAGCTGTAGGGGCAGAACTGAATTAGTTGTCCTCTCTTTACTGTGAAAGGAGAGGACAATTGTTCTATGCCTACATGCATGCATCCCCACCCACTGTCCTCAGCTGGCATAGGCTGCAACAGCAGGGAAGATGTGAAAACAGGTTTCAGCTGCAAAGAACAATATTCAGCATCTTCAGTGGGCTTCCAGAGTTTCCACTGAACACTGGTATGGCCACAGTACACCTTCAACAGCACTTAAATCTATTCAGATTAACTGTACATGCAGTGTGGGCAAGATCACAGTCATGGGTCAGTAACATCCTTTAACTGTAGCAGTGAGGTGCTGCCTCTGCTAACACCCCTGCAGACAGCTCTGGGCACCTGTCAAATCCACATTCTTTACCTCAAAACTGTGCAGTGTGGCCCTAAGCTCCATCTGGGTGAAGATACGAGGAGATTGTCACACATTTTTTATCATACCTCCTCTACTTTTTGTCAGATACAGGTATAACACAAAGCATAAGGGGTGCTAATAATTCCAGCACCTTTTCTGAAACACCAAGACCAAATGGAAAAAACATCATAGTTATTGCTGTGAACAACTTCATGCTTCTCCATGACAATGGCAAAACCTTGTCCTTCCCCTATAATTTCAGGAAAGACCAAGGTGTGATTCCAGTCTCCACAAAGCATCTCATGCTATCTGAATCTAATTTTAGGGTTAGGCATAACTGTGAAACCTGGGCAGGTCTTGTGATCAGAGACAAGAAATATTCTTTCAATCAAGGGCTTCCTGGCTGAGAAAGCATCCTCCCAAACCTGAGTTATTTCCCTACCTGAGGGCCTGGGTGTAGTTGAAGAGCGGCGAAACTCCTAAGAACTTCTGGATGTTGTCCATTACAGAGGCAGGGTTGTGTCTCAGCTCCTGACCATCCACAATGAGAAGCTGAAAAGAGAACAGCTGCCTTAGCCTCTGCCAGCTTGTGCTGACTGACACCTGTGAGCTTCCTCCATCTCCAACTGCCCCAGTCTATGAATACAGGCAGCCAAAATCTGTCTGTTCCAGAACAACACAGTGTGGGGATGTGGCCCATTTGTCACCACAGACAGAGAAGTTATGATATGGCTCACAGGTACCATAGAACAGTAAATCATGACAGGCTTTGCTTAATAAAGTTGTCTTTGGCCAAATGCCCTGTAACTTAGCACTAAGGCTCAGCAGCAGCATGTACAGATTGTCCCTGGAAACCCTTTTTTTTTTCAGATGGCAGCAGCCATGGTGCTAGATATTCTTCTGTAACCTGTGATTATTCTCCTGTTACATGTCTCATAGACAATGAACAACATTTGTGCTAATAAATTACCTACTCCAAAGAACAGAACGGAGCAATAGTCACATGAACTGGAGACTGACCTGCAGTAAGAACAAGGAGGTGTGTGTTTGGCGCCATCATTCCTCACAGCAATAACCTCCAGGATAAATAAGGCAATGAGATACAAGCCTAAGAATGCTTTACCATCTCTCTTTTAGTCTTGGCAGATCTGTCATGTACAGTTCAGGCTCTGCTGCTTTGGCAGGGAGTAAGAGACCGAATGGACACTATAAACCTCTGATGGATTACAGACTGTCCTAAGAATAACCCCAGCAGCAGAAAGAACTTGAAAAAAAAACATATCCTGACTCACAGTAATCATATATATATATATATATGGAGAGAGAGAGAGAGAGAGAGAAATAGATATCTATATATCTATCTTAGACAGTTCAGAAATTTCTTGGGAATTTAGAGACTGAAAAAGTCTACACTGTCTATTAATTTGCCTTTTTGCAAATTTATATACAAAACACCGAATCCTGACATCTCTGCAGTGAACTTCCCCTTTAGCAGACAGCTAAAGGCTTCACAACATGGGAACTAAGAAGAAGCAGAGCCCACGAGCCTCTCTGTAAAGCAACAAAACCATAGCAAGTGGCTGAAGAAGACCTTCTGGGCCTGAAGAGGGTCCCTGGACTGCAGACTGCCAAGTGCTAACACTGCTGTTCTTGCTGAAATTCCCAATACTGTGGAGCTTTCTAGGAGATCACGGTATCCTCCAGCACTCACTTCCTTTTACAAATACAATAAAGTGCAAAACTGGAGTATTCAAGCCNTTGTAAAGCCATGGTGATGGACTGTAATATACTAGAATATCCCTTTAAGTTGTGGAAAACATGTATGGGGAGACAAAGAGTTCAAACTGTAGATATTAGCAAAGGCATTTGTGTTAAAGCAAATAAATTTTGAAGTAGCTGTAATCTTATGAGAAGCTTGAACAGAGAGAGATATATATAGAGAGAGAGAGAGAGAGAGAGAAATAGATATCTATATATCTATCTTAGACAGTTCAGAAATTTCTTGGGAATTTAGAGACTGAAAAAGTCTACACTGTCTATTAATTTGCCTTTTTGCAAATTTATATACAAAACACCGAATCCTGACATCTCTGCAGTGAACTTCCCCTTTAGCAGACAGCTAAAGGCTTCACAACATGGGAACTAAGAAGAAGCAGAGCCCACGAGCCTCTCTGTAAAGCAACAAAACCATAGCAAGTGGCTGAAGAAGACCTTCTGGGCCTGAAGAGGGTCCCTGGACTGCAGACTGCCAAGTGCTAACACTGCTGTTCTTGCTGAAATTCCCAATACTGTGGAGCTTTCTAGGAGATCACGGTATCCTCCAGCACTCACTTCCTTTTACAAATACAATAAAGTGCAAAACTGGAGTATTCAAGCCTGATTTCTTACCCACTCATAACAGGAGAAAGAAGTGTAGTGGCTTTTGTTCCAAAAGACAAGAAAGAAGGTGAAATTAAAATTATGGGGGGAGCACATGCACATGAATCAGTTTGTTCCCCTCTCCTCTACACTAGACCTGCAAGAACCTCTACTGACTGATCTCCTACCTGCCCGGAGGGATAGTACGTCAGCCAGCGCTCCAGGTGAGTGGAATACCAGCCAGGGAATAGGCATCGGCTCTGCAGGTTGCGCAGTTCCTGAGGGGCCTGGGATTTTGCAGAGATCACTTGGTAGAAGGTGTAATTGAGTGCTACAGGGTCATTGTGAGCACGCTGGTGCTGGAAAACACAAGCTGAATTCAGGAGCAGGAACACAATTCCACCTTAGACGTCTCGGTGCAGACCCCGATGACTCAGCACAGCCACCCACCAGTGCCTCTGTATGTGAATCTGTCCACACCCTGCAGGGAACCTGCCTCCTCCAGGGAAGCACATCCGTGGGCTTTCTGCCTCCCCCCACTGAAATACCTCTGTGGCCCTTACCCCCAGCACAGTGCAGGCAAGTTACCTGATACCATGAATAGGCTCGGTCAGCAGGGTTGATGAGAACAGTAATGATTTTGGCTCGAGGCAGCAGGGCTGCACCACGTTTTGGTACCACCTCTGTGTCAAAGTAATTGGCACTCTTCTCAAACATGAAGTCTGTGCTGGCATTGGAGGGAATGGGAAAGAATTCCATGTACCTGCCAAACAGATGGGATGCTGGTGAGCAGCATGCCCCAACAAGAAAAGGCACAGCCCCAAGATGCCCTCTTCAATAGACACAGCTGCAGCATAACTGCACCACCCCAGTAGTGCAGGGAATGGGCAAAGGAGTGCAGATCTGGCAGAGGCGTGACTCAAAAAGGGGTGGTGGCACATGACAGAGAAAGTTGAGAAATGACACAAAGGTAAGAAAGTATTTTGGTGACAGTGTGTTCCCCAAGTCCCTGGGCAGTGGAAGGAAAAATCTGAGGGTAAGGTCCCAGTTGCGAGCTTTAGCAGAAAAGACGTTTTATCCAAGAGTGAAATCAGAATCATCTGCCTGCCTTGTCACCAACCACTTGCTGAAACCTGTCTAAAGCATTCGTCTCTTTGTACCTCAGTCCATAGCTGAATGCAGGGTAACAAGCTCTGCCCTGCCTCACAGGAGCTTGTCGAATTAGTAACATGGAAACTGTAAGATGTTTAACTAACAGGGTAAGAGGGGCTGGGGACTGTGAAGCATGGGAAGGCTGATCTGTGCTCCAATCTAAACTGTGCAACAAATGCAAATTCCGCATCAAATAAAAAGATTCTCCCTTGCATGTGATGCTACACTCAGATCAATCTGGAGGACTTCCAGGGGATGCACATAAAAGCCATCACTTCCTAACCTGTCACTAAGTGCAACTGCTCTGTAGTGCTTGACTCCTATGAGCTCTACTAACCATCTTCCAGTATCTTTTCAACAGTCCTCTAAATGACTAGAGAAGTCAATCTCCCACAACTCATGGGTTAAGGAAATGCCACAGCAGAATGCCTTAGTGCCACACAGCCATCCCTCAGAGCCATGTACAAGGGAGGCCAGTGCCACTGGTTAGCCATAGCTACTGCTTTGAGTGAGAAACACCTTTAAACTTTCTCTCCCTGGAAACACAGTGGTACAATAGTGCCATGGTGACACTAGAATTTCCCTGCCAGCTGGAAACTTCTACAGGTAAACACCAAGGTATGTGTATGGACACTGGAGCCAGCACAAGGAACACAGTGGTGGCTCTAAGTGTCAAGGCCCAAGAACAATAGCAGGGAGGTTGTCCCCTCCAATATTATGTGTTTTAACTCTGAAACCATGAAGAACTTTGTAATGAGAACACTGCTGTCTGTTTTGCAAAGTAAAAGTAACTTCATGACAGCAGTGCATTCAGCAAAGACTTGCTGAATTTTTAAAGCTAAATCATGCCTACAACTCTCCTAGTGAAGAGACAGTAAAATGAGAAACTACCTGTGCTGCTCCTGGGACTACACAGTCGGGTTACCAGCAAAACAGAAAGCATGCACTGAGCAATAGCAAGGAAAACAGCTGTTCAGGAACAGAGAAGCTGCTAAGGGGGACGAGGGGGCCAGACAGAGAGACTGGGGAGAAGGCAACATGGGTGCACCATATCACAGAAGAACACGTGTCAGGTTTCTTACCAATCAATTCCTTTGTGATAGTTGGGACCATTAAAAAACTGGATCTCCTCAAAGGTGGATGGACTTGGGAAGTTACTGGTGACAGCTGGATGCATGGTCAAGAAGAAGTGCACAGCTGTTGTGCCTGCAACAGGAACCAGTTAACGGGACCTGGGTCATACATAATGCTTTGGCTGAATGAAAGGCTTTACCTACACTGCAAGGAACAGTTCCCAGATAGGCACACTCCTCTCCCTATTGGTGTAGCTCACCAACCCCATAACTCATGCAGGTTACAACAGCAGTGACACCAAGCACTGCTCAGTCAAGTTCAATCCCCATTCTAACTCATGCAGCTGATTTGAATTGCCTCCCCTGCAAGACAGCTGCCACCCATGTCAGCTACTCCCATGCCGGTGGCACAGCCACACTGTCACATGGCAGAACTCAAACCTGCCACGTGAAGGGTGGCCTGGGCAGGAGATGTGCTAGGGACAACATGAGTGTCCTGGGGTGAGAACTCTGCCAGGGATGCCTTGGCCTGCCTTTGCTGTAGATGTTTCCCCCTTACCCCGCTCAGCACATGGCTGTGGGCCTCCAGCAGGACAGAGAATCAGCCAAGGGAAGGGTTTTCTTACTGAGCCACCTGCCATCAGCCTGGGTCATGATATAGGAGGGCTCATGCTGTGCACACACCATCAGAGCTTCCCAGTGACACGGCCAGGGGACAGCAGCTTGCCTGGGACAAGCTGTGTTTCAAGTCCAGGATCACCATTTGCTGTGGATAGTTGGCACTGCTGTTGCACTGCATTACACAGAAAGCCAAGGTCTTAGACCTGGTCTTAGCTGAAGAGATTTTGCTCTCTTCAGCCTAGAAGGCAACTCATCAGTACAGTATATACAGCTATGTCACTGCCAACCACAATGCCACAGCAGTTAAAAGGTGGTGACAGAGATCAGACAAAGGAGTTTCTCTTCCTCCCAATGACAGTGACATGGAGCATGCAGTGGGTACCCAGATCTGCAGCAATAAGAGCACTAGGGGACATTCATTGTAACCTTTGCTAGTGTGTGTGCTTAGTCCTGCTGACAGCCTATGTTTGTGACACACTAAGGTCACAGGTTCTCTGAGCTTACATGGAAAGCCAAAACAGGTAGGGCAAGCCAAGCACAGTGCCAGAGGGGAAAAGTACTGACAGACTTGCCAGATTTAGAACATAGATATGTTAGAACATATCTGAGATTGTCTGAAATGTCCTCTGTGGCCATTTGGCAGCTTGCACAAAGGGCAGCCATAGAGTGAGCTGGAAGCTGCAATCTTTATAACAGTATTCACATTACCAGTTTTCTGAGGTCCCACGACGAGGAACTTCGGGAGTCGATCACATGTTTTTTCTTTGGACCAGATATCCTTGTGCCTTTTATCATCACAGGGATTCTGCAGCACAAGTGATGAGATTAAGCATTACTACAGAAGGTAATGGGAAGGGGAGGAAAAGCTGCAAGGGCCAGTCCTCTCGGGAAAATGCTATTAGCATATGAAGAACACTTCAGAGCCACACTGCTGCTCTGCCAGGCATCAAGAAGTGTTAAGTAAAAACACTGGGGACTATTTTCAAAAGCGCCAGTGACACGGGATCCAAAGTCCCTCTGAGAGTGTTAACCACAGGCCTTGCCCTGTGTAGCCATACTGGGCTGGGCCACTGTTACAGCACAGCCCAACATCTGTGAACTTCTGGCAGACAGACAACTCTATCACCTTCAGTTAATTTCATCTGCTCATTGCCATGCAGAAGAGCTGCTGCACTGGGATAAAATGGAATAAGCATGTTTTTATTTAATGAACATGAATTCTGCAGTGTGAAATTACTTTGAGATTAATCACATTAACATGCCTGCAAGCTCCTCCAGCACCAAACAGGGCTCTTGCTTGCACACTCTACATTTCACAGCAGCTTGCTCTAATACAAGCCCTTTAATGACCCAAATGCCTGCAAGCTGGCCCCTGGTCATGTATGACAGTTACTAAGGCCCTATCACTAAGCTCACACTGACTGTGTCCTACTGCTCCTACTCCTCATCCCTTCCACCTTGCCATTTGCCACAGGCAGCCTGAAGCCACAAAAGTTAAACCTAAAAGCTTTATGCTTTACCCCTCTGCACTCTGGATCAGCAGTCTTGCTACACTTCAAATGTGGGACACACCTCTTAGAAAATCGCTAGGAGCGGTTCAAAGCTGCCTTCTCACCTGCCATAAAGGATTCTTCTCCTGCGGGAAGATTTCAAAGTACTTTTTTGCAAGTTGGACTGGAGGCAATGTTTGCAGGCGAAGGTTGGTCCAGCACTGCACAAACTTGACCAGGCTCTCAAAAGTGTACAGTCCCAGACGGTCATTGCCATAGTTGGACAGGTGGGTCATGAAGATGCTGATCTGAAAATAAAAAAGACATGGGATACTGGTAAATCAGGTAACAGAACTGTGCTGCCTAGCTTGATTCCATGGTCAGCAAGAAGCTGTTCACAACTCAGACTGCCGTGGCTGTCTGGGCTGACAAATGTCCATCTGCCAGGAAACAGTGCTTGCAAGACAAGAACTCAGAAGAGGAGAGACCTCTCAGTAATCCCTGGGAATGGTGCAGGGACACAATAACTGAACCCTGCATGTGAGTCCAGAACAGTTTCAAAATCCCATTCAAGTGGCTCTAGGACATTTAGGTGAACAAGGATTAGTCAGTAAGTCCCTCCTAGTCAAAAACCTTGCAATGCCTCTTTCATGGGAAAACAGGAGCTTCTCCTCCTCTCCCCAAGGCACAATGAGCTACAGAGTCTGCTACGGTAGGGCAGCAGGCCAGGGAGGGGGCACCATGCTGCAGGCCAGGCCACACAGCACAGGGACAGTTGTCGCGTGAGTTCTTCCAGGGCCCACAGCCCATCAGCTTTCATTCTCTTTGGAGCTGATGTCTCAAATGTAAAGGAACAACTGGCAACTCCCACTTTAAAAGATAAACAGGTGTATCTGGGGATCTGAACAGGGACTGCAAAGAGACACTGCACTAGGATATTGCCCTAGAAACAGACGCCAGCTGGTAAGTTTTAGCCTGCAAGAACCTTCAGCACAGGCAGCCCCTGAAAGATGTCCTGCCAAGCTTTAACATCTATGGGCAAAGTGGCACTCAACAGCCGTGGCAGCTGCCTCAGCACTGCAGTGCTCAGGAGGTTGTGCACTATCTCTGTCTTGCCAAGCCATCTCTTCCCTCAAGCAGATACATTTTCCTCCTGTCAGTTTTTCACTGTTTTAACTTGGAAAAGAGTGTGAAGGACTCTGAAGGACAGCTTGACTCTAGTGTGTGGTTTTGATACGTCCCATGGAATTCAGCACCCCAGTGTCCATAACACAACGGCATTTTACCAGACATAAACCACACCATGGCTAGAAGTTAGAAAAACAAAAGCAGAACAGAGGCCAGTGGAGGAATGGCTGATTTAGCACTCTTTGCCCAGTGTCTGCAAGTGCAGGGAGGGAAAATGACCTCAGTCACAGCAGGGGCACCCATTGCTGTACAGTCCTCGGTTCAATTCTGGTGACACCAGGTAAGGTCAGGAGGCAATGACAGGCTTCCCTGGCAGGTGGCAGGAATGGCTTTCCCACTCACAGTAGGAAAAGAGCAAAATGGGGAAGCAGGAGACAGATGGTCTTGGGATGAAGACATTTGCTGGCACTGAGGAAGCCTGAATTCAGTTTTCTGCCCAGTGTCACCATGGACCAGTCTCAGCAAGAGAAGAGGTACTGATAGATACTAGCTCTTTGTGCCTGAGCCCTCCCCAGGACAGTACGAAACAAATTTAATTCCATCCGTAAGGTGCTCACAACCCAGCATCTTTGGGTAGGCAACAGAAAACACAGGTAGGACTCTGGGACACATGGAAAGTGAGTGGAGATCAAGATTTATCATGTTTGTCTGCCTGTAAGTTTTTCCCTTCTGGTTTCCTACTGAGCTGACAGAGAGGCCCTGCCAGACAGGCTCTTGCACCTACGCTTCAAAGAGCAGCATGTGCTCGGTGCTGTTATGTAAGAAGGATGTGCTAAATACAACACAGAGCAGAGGACAGAAAGATCTGAGTAACCGCAAGGCATGGTGGCAAAAGGATGTATCTCATGTTGTATTTTCCCCCTTCCTGGGAGACATCAGGAAGGTTCTGTGACAGCAAAATTTGCCTCATCCCTTTGACTTGCTGGTGAAATACGTAGAGGAAAAATTTGCTGCATGAAGAGTCTGGCTCACAAATCAAATACTGCAGCAAGGAGGACAAAGGAGAGCACCTGGGACCCCTTCAAGATTGCCAGCATAAAAAAACAGCCTGCATGTGCTCCAAGTTAGCAACTGTGTCTCAAGACTGACTACATTTGGTAAAATGGCTCACACAGGTAAGGCTGCCACCTGCAAACAGTCCCAAGCAACTGGATTTGGAAGAAGAAAAGACAAACCCAGTTGATGAGTCATTTCCCTGGACTTGTGAGCGTGCAGTGTTTAACAAGGCCTGGCAGCCTGTTCTGCCCCATCACAGCTACTGCTGCCAGAACAACTCTGAGCACTACTTCTGACATAAGCTGCACTCAAGGGCCATCTCCCTCCCATCCACACCCACTGACTCTGCGGACTGACTTGGAAATAACACCTCCCTCCCCTCCCCTCCCCTCTACTGTCAGTGTGCTGTGATTTCCCTACTTTCACACTGAGGAAAGAGGAGAGCAAAGGTCCCAGAGAGCCCAGCACACAGAAATAGAAGGGTATGAGCACCCTTGCAACAACAGCAGCTGCGGGCACAGCAGTAACTGGCCTGTGCAGCGTGAGCCAAAGTGAGTGTGAGAAGCAATCAGCCTGTGCTCAGGATCAACAGCTATTCTGACATCAGACCTTGTTCACTAGTGAGAAGATCAAACATCTTCTGTTTGCACTGTGGAGTTAACCACACATACAGGCTTGGAGACTCCTCCATGTCACTTAATGGGAGCTGGAAGCACCAGAAAGGACTGAAAGAGCCTGGTCCAAGTCTGCTACGGGTCACTGCTGGGGCTGCAGAGCTGGCCAGCTTTCTATCAGGCCCCTGAGATGGCTCTATCAGCAAGGGGAGGAATGCAAGGTCTGAGTCACTCTGCAAACACGAGGGGAGCTTAGAGCACAGCACTCTGCTCTGACAGAGAGAAATGCTATGCTGCCAAAAGGAAGCAGAAGTGTAAACATGGGAAGCATCCGAAGGTGTCTTGAAAGAATTTTAAGTCACCATGAAGAGCCAACAGTAAATCTGGCAAATAAGCTCATCCTATACCAGAACACAATTTTCCCGAATGTGTTTGGATCACAGATTACTGCCAGCTGCTTTGACCATCACATCTTATCAGCAAAGTTTAATGGGTAGTTCCAGATACTATGTTTCTATTAATTCTTTGGCACAGGCTCCTAGATCAGTAAAGATCTCTGGATTACAGCCTAGCAACTGGTTTTCCAAGAGAAACCTACAGCCTTTACTTTCACAGAGGCTGTTTCTGCATGCTTCAAGATTTGACAATTACAAAGTGGGGCAAGGTGCAATTCACCCAACATATGGGAAGAAAAGCCCAGAAAAGAAATTGTCAAGAGAAAAAAGCAGTTTCTTTTCATCTGACTGATCGCTCCACACCTAATGCAAAGAACAACCTCCCCTTAACTCCACACTTATATCAAACAGGAAGATTTGGTTGTGGTGTGTAAAGAAAACAATTCTGTCTCAGGCAATAGAGACAGAAGGCTGGCTTCCAGACCTGAAAGTGTAAACTCCTACAGCTTTTTAGCTTGGGCTGTTGTAGACCCACAGCTTCTGCAGATCCTACACAAGCCAGAGCTGCTCACAGGCTAACCTTCAGTAACACCAGGCCTGTTTGCCAACTACAGCCTGTCTGTCTGGTGCACCCAGAGCATGCTGTGAGGGTCTTTTCACTATCAGTTCTACTAAACACTAGAAAAAGCAAGAGACAAAATAAAAATTAAGGTCACTGATGGAAAAAGGTTGATTTTCTGATTTGCTGGTCTTCTACGGCCCCAACCAAAAGTGGCTAAAGCTGCATATTCAATCCTGCAATCAAGGTGCAAAAGAAAGAGGGAATGAAAGAAAACATCATGGTGAACAGAGCCACTGGTGTTACATAAAAAAATCCCATAAAAAAGTACCCAAGGACTGGTACTGGTACTCCAGGGTTCCTCCCTAGGAAACCAGCCAGAACCAACATACTTTCTCTCAGATCTGCCTGCATGGCTTCGTGTCCATACTCAGGCACTGGTGGAAAAGATGCATAAAGGGGAAGGAAGGTGGTAGAAACGTGGAAGTCACGAGAAGAGATCAAGCATTATTATATTCAGAAGTAACTACAAAGACAGACATTCTAAAATGATTGTCTAAACTTTGCAGGGCAATGTCTATTCAGATAAATTGAGGACAAGCAGCTGTGGGTCAAATCAGCTTCAGTAAGAAAGAAATTCATGCAGGGAACTGAGAAAGTTACTGTACAAACAAAAAGAGCATCACATCTTCCTGCTGCAGCCAACAAGCAGAAACAGGAGGGAGTGTGATCTGTGATTGGAAAGGGCTACCAAACGTCATCTCTTGATTCTACCCATTCAGAATTTTCTAAAAATGACCTATTCTCTATTTTAGAATTCTCTAAAAAAGGGCTTTTTGTCTCTCTTGCTCCAAGTACACCATCCCAGCCTCAGTGGGAAGTTAGAAACTCATGTGATTTGCTGTCCCCTGCTCTAAGAAGGGACTGCAGGGTGTTGAAGGCACTACATTTGCTTAGTGGCTTAACAGAACAGTCAAGTATTGAAAGAAAAGGAAACGCCTCTGTTAGACCCATATCTCACAAAAAAGCACTAGTGTGACAGCTACATCACAAAAACAACACAACATTTCAAGTGTCTACATAAAGAAAGGGGAGAAGATTTCATAATGAAAGCCCAGCAAAAGCAATTATTGTGAACAAAACTCGTCAGTAAGCCAGGGGAGAAGGCAGCAGGCAGCAGATGTGCGTGGAACAGAAGGAGCCAAGGCACATCTCACTTGTGATTCATGAAGACAGAGCAGTCCAGGTAACCCACTCTGTGCTGTGGTCCATGGTCAGTGTGTCACCCTGGCTGGTTTCTGTCTGCTCAGTATCGCACCTCTCAACACACTCAATACTGATGCTCCCTTGGCAGCATGTAAAGCAAATCACCATTAACCAGCAAGTACTTCCTTGGCCCTCCATTTCACATCTCCTTAGCAAAACACTGGAGACACTCGCACTGTGATGGGGGTGACACTGAATCTCCAACAAGATCTAGTCCTTTTCCCGTATCAGGCACATAAGCTGGGACAGGTGTGCACAAATTCCTCTTTCAGATGAACTTACTGGGTTCAGAAGCACTGTCAGGAAGAGTTCACCACCTCGAATGCTCTTGTCCAACTCCTTTGAGCCACCAGGATATTCATTATAGAAGATAGTGTGAGTAAAGAGACCACAGGTCTGTCGAGGCAGAACCTGACAATATCAGAAAAAGGGAAAGTTAGACAAGAGGCAGATGCAGCAGCATCTGTGTGAGAATGAGTCAAAGCAGCACTTTATGGATCAATGTAAAGAGTAAGGGGTGTGACATAAGTGCAGAGAACTCTTGCTATTCCTCTCAACCATTTAACTCATCACACTGCTAAAAAGCCACTGGGATTTCAATTGAGTCTTGATAGGCTTGGTTTTGCTCTCCATTCAGTACTGACCCCTGAATTGTTCTGAAAACACAGAACTGGCTTTAGCCAAGTTTTTTGTCTTTGCCTCATTTAATGATTTCGGAAACACTGGTGATATTAAGATTCATGTCTCTGATGCAGGCCATGAGAAGACTGTTCCCTGGGCAGGCAAGTGGGCTCTGCTGTGCTCACCATGATTCCATTATGGATGAATCCACGCCGGTACCGGGCAGGCCGTAGGTGTGGGTATTCCTCTGTGCTCGTTACTTGGATGCTCCAAACAGATTTCCATGCCTCATAGAGTTGTGTGTGGACAGGATAGACGCCAGAATGATGGGGGGCTACAGCATAGCCCAAGTCTGTGGGAATCCCATGCTCCTGGAAGCAGAATACACAGCTTGATAATTCGGTATTTAACTAACAGTCTTAATAAGGAGCATATTTAGCAACAGCATCCAAGTTGGAGCAAGATGACAGGGGAACATGAAAACTTCTGGACTGGGAAACCTGAAATAAAGCTTGTACTTCTTGTTTTATACATCTGTAGAAATATAAGGGCAATTCTGTACCAACAAGGACATTCAGCACTGGTAACAGCTGCTGTAAGAATGGTCTTGTAGCTTGCAGCTGTGAAAGATCAAATTAATTCAGAACCCTCAGGTCAGGCTCCCTGGTTACTACAAACTAATCAACGCTGTTAAGTGACAGGTCTCACTCCCACAATGCCTAGATGTGAGTCACTAGAGAAGGAAAACAAAATTTCCTTAACTGATATAGAGGAAAGGAAGATGACTGGGATCAGTATTGTCTCTAGCAATTCAGAGAAAAGCAGACATGGAGCAAGGGACTATTGTGGGTGAAGATATGATGCCTGGAGCTACATTAAAATGACAGGAACTTTCTGCATTTCTTGGGTTTTAATTTCACTATGTGGTTTTAGTAACAATATCAATGATGACAGCTCTGCCCTGGTGGTGCATGATAAAAGCAGAGCCCCTAAATGAAGCAATAACCTTCTCTGACTGCTAGCCTGTTTTATGTTAAATATGTGTAATTGTGTTCTGTGCTTTGTCTCTCTTTGCAAAAGACTGCACTGTTATTTAACCAGGAAAAGGAGGAGCCTAAATTGTTTCTATAATGCTGTGACTGTGCTCTGCATTCAAGATCATTCCTAATCTATGTGTCACAGGAACACAAGACAGCAGCCTGTTATTCCCAAGGGGATTACCATCAAAAGAACCAAACTAGAGGTGAAGAGGACATTTCTTTTCAGCGAAACATGCATGCCATATTCAACTCTGAGCTGTAAGAACCAAATAGACATTGTTCCATCAATGCAGGATGTTCAAGGCTTTCCCCTCCTCTGCCAAAACCCAGGGAATTTCCTCTGTGTTTCCTAGATAAGTAGCTTCCTTCAACATTGTCTGGAAGGCCAGAAGAAGGGCTGATAGCAGAGCATTTTATACTACCAATCAGGTGACTTCCTTACAGGACCGCACTGAATAAGGATGGAAAAGGAAATGCTTTCTCACTGCCAGAGTTTGCAAATTAATTGCATTTGGATGGCAATGCTACAAGTTCACACCTCAGGAAACAAGAGCCTGGGGATTTGCACCCTGGAATATAGCAGAGCTGCCTGGGGCCATGCAGGTGCTGGGAAACATTTCCCATCGCACAGGCAAGCATGTGAATGGTGTTTCTTGCCCCAAGACAGCTGGAGCCACACATCAATTTGAACTTCCAGAATTGCCTTGCTTAAATGCAGCTGAATTACTGGACTAGTATTTGGGTTCAGTGGGGTCCAAACAGCTATTCCAGGAGAATAATGTTTAAGGATTAGCACTGGAAAGTAAATAAACTGCAATGCTCCCTACCACAGCAAACTGCTTGTTGAGCTTCATCTGCTCAGCCAACACAGTGACATTGTGGAAAAGATGAGGCTGCATGTGACTCCACATGTGGGGGAACCACCAGAACTCCTTCCTGTGTTTCAGCAGCATGTCATCCCCTTCATCTTCCTCATCTGTACCTACAGAAAGCAGAAAAGGAAGTGCAAAATCAAAAGGCAGAAGAGGGGCTCAATGTTTAAAAGCAGTGGCCAATCCCCTTCCAAGAGAGTCACACTCTCTCTACTACACTTCACACCCCAAGGTGGGGGCTGTATGCAGGTGCTGGGACAAAGGAGTGTCAGGGGCTTACCTGTGTGGTAGAATTTCCCTGAGAAGCCCAGGTTGAAGGTGAAATTTGGGACTAAAGTTCTCAGCTTATTCTGGGTGCTCAGTAAAGCCTGTTTGAACAAAAGGAAAAAGAAATGTTCATGTTCAAATTTTTTCCTCTGTAACATGTCTCTGTGTTCTAGTGCCCAGCTGGGTCTGAAGAGGCATCACAGGAGATGGGGCTTAGGCATTGCTTCCCTTGGAGTGGAGCAGAGCAGGTAAGTGCTCCTCATACACAGTCTTTACTTGAAGTAGTTCTGCTAAATCTAGTAGTAGTCTAGTAGTACTAAACGATGCCTCTTTAAAACCAGTCAGATCATGCTCTCCACTTCAAAGTGAGGGACCCAGAGTGTCTGTGCTAAAGCAAAAGGACAATAAATCTCATTTGAAAGCAATAGATTCTTTACACTTTGCAGATTCAGCCTCAATGCTCCCTTCCTCACCCATGTTGGCTGGGTTTTTGCTAATGAAACTCTGCCCCTTCTCAATCTATGTGCTAATGAAAAGGAGGATGGGGCAGCCTATGGGACACAGATGAAGGAAAAGAAGTCAATAATATCATGAACAGTAACTAAGTGATCCAAAGGGAGGGAGCTTTTATTTGGAAAGGTGGATTCTCAGAACTACCCATGCAATGAGTCCTGCCACAGCAGAGACGTATCCCTGACTTTGTGTTCCCTTGAAAGTGCCAAAATTTTGTAGCAGAAAAAGCTTCCTGGATTCTGGGAAGAAAATCTGGGAAAGCCAACATTCACAATCCTCACATCTACAGGTTCTCTCGTGCTCACTTGTGATTACTTTAAATGTTCAAAGTAATTGCTTTAACCAAAGGGAAGGTGCCTTGTGCCATGGACCTCAGGGGTCCAGCAGAGTACAGAGTAAGACAGCACACAGCCTTGACAGAAAAAAACCAAACCAAAAGAACAAACCCCAGAGGCTCAGTGTGTCACAGGCAAGTAGGACACAAACTAATTCTAGTCAAATTTCTTCTGCTGGAAAACAATAAAAAGAGAGAAGCCGTGAGACAAACACTCTGCTGCTACCCGTGTGCTTTGGGGAAATGTCACTGGTTCGTCTCCCTGTGGGAGAATTTTCAATCAAACAAGGGGTGGAAGGAGGGCTCTTGGCAGGTGACAAACATGGCCCTTGTCTGGGCTATTTAGATTTTAATAGCTTTTCTCAGAAAGCAATGGATCCATGGCTGCACCAAGGTGAAGGTGATGACCTCTCAACAGCAGACTTCGGCTGGATGTAATCATACAGGAAATATGGAATATAACTCTGGGGAAAGCACACAGACCTATCAAACTGGGAAGATGGACACATCTTCCTGCATCAGCTGCCCTTCCCCAGCCCCAAGGAGCACAAAACAGCACTGCAAGGTGCCCTCACATAGCTCACACCCCAGAGGCACAGTTTGGGTGCACCACTCCCTCAGCGGTGAACGTGCACTTGCAAAGGCAGACTCTCATTCCATGGAGGTGCCTTCCCACCGACCTCTTATGGATAACCTGACAAATCACTGCTGTCACTGATACATCAAACCAGTGTTAACCAAACACTGGCCATCACATTAATTTAAAAATGGCTTCTGTAATTCACTTCAACCACCCATTCACCTGACACATATGCTGAGCAGTTTTACCCTCAAGGCATGCAGTCCATGACCACGGCAAGGTGGGAAGACAGACAGATTACATGTGCAGTGCTGCAAGACACTCTCAATGCTGTCTGCAAGGAACCAAGCTTTCAGACTTTTCCCGACAGACACACTTCATTGCCTGTTCCTCATTCCCACATCCACACAACAGTGACACCAAATGCAGCCTGGGACAAATTTCAAAGATTTCAGCTTTTCCACAGCCATTTGCCTACCACATCTTTACCTCTGTCTCCACCCAAGAACAGTAATTTGATAAATGTAAGGCATGTGACATCTCCAGAACCTATCACAAATACAGGCAGTGCTTTTAAAAAGTGCCAGACCAGCAACACTGACAGCTGAAGCCTCCTTTGCAGTACAAGATCCAGAATAGGCAATGGGAGGTCAAGTTCCCCTTACGTAGCCCAGCAAGACACTGGGACTCACCCCACACATCAGGGAGAACAGACTAAGAGCTGTGCATCTCTCCTCGGAGAAGCATCTGTCTGTCCAGGTGATGGTTTACACCATCACTTCAAATTTGGGAGCAGCACCTTGAACACATCACCCAGTAACTCCAACAGGAAAGCGCCACTTCCTTTTCTTTCTCCAGAGCTGCCCCAAGCCCCAACGTTTACCTCTGCTGCCCTGAAAGGCACATCCGGTTCCCCAGGCTTGGGTAGGAAAGTGGTGGGAGGAAAGACAGCGGTTAAGAGGCTTAGCATTCCTCTGCACAGAAAGAGATTTAAAGCCTGGCTGGGGTTACCATGACAACACATCTGTCTGATAATAAATCCCAAAAAGCCCTGCTCCAGCAGACTGCAATCCTTTGTGTCCAGGGAGGGACCAGGCAGGAACTATGGGGGCCCTAAAATTCAGACACCTATGGGGGCCCTAAAATTCAGACACCTATGGAGTCCTACTTTCCTGGCAGGTTTATTGTTGTGTGCCATCCCTCTGCTATGCTGGGTCCTTGTCACAGACACAGCCATAACGTGGCACGGCACAGGTTTGAAGAAATGTCTTTCCCCTGAACAGGATAAAGGAGACTAAGGTGCCAATATTTGAGCATTTGTTTCAACACATTATGCATTCCGTGTTCCCTGGTTCCACACTGGTTCCATGAGGTCTGTAAGCTGTACTAAGGTGCAATAATGCAGGTGTGGGGAACAGGCTGGAAGATGGCACTTCTCTCTGCATTCTCCTTCATAAAGTAAGATGAATATGATAGTACTAATCATATCTAACAGGTGATTCAAGTGGCATTTCATCTGTACCCATAATATGCTCTGAGACTCCTAAACAAAAGGCAATCAAGAAACGTGGAGCAGGCTACCCCTTAAGAGAGAAAACAGCCAGCCAGATGTGAACAGATCTTCATGTGCATATTTAAGAAGTTCAGTTGTTCAGACAGAGAGAGGATAGCATTCTAGCGATCCCCCACCTCTAAAAGGCGGACTTCATTCCTCTAGAAAACTGCCCCTCAATCCATCCAGGTATCCATTTTTATATTTTTTGTCTATTTTTATATTTTATTATCTTTTATTTCAAAAATCCTTCCAAGATACAAGCCTGCCCACTACCTAGCCAGAAAGGCCCCTGCCCCAGAAGCTCTGCAAGGCTCACCCCAGCAAGGCACTGATGGGGTCTCCAAAGAGATTCCCAGCACTGGCCACAGGAATTCTTAAGCCATGTCAAGGCCAGGCTTGCTTCACGCTTGTCATAGTCTATCAGAGCATTCACTGCCATGCACAACCTGTATTTTTGGAGGCCTTTAGTATTTAACTGTGGCAACCATGCTGCAGGCTCAAGAGACAGAAAACTAGATTCCAAGGCACATTTCTGGACACAACGGTAAAAATGTCTAAGCTTCACTCTGATGTTCAGTGCCCATCTTTTAAAAAAGGCTTTTTAATAGTATCAATTTATGATAAATATTTACTTCTAAGCAAATTTAGGGGAAAACCATTTAAAATTGTGTCTTTTGTTGCAGTACATTAAAAATCTGTATCTCACTGACAGATCTGCAAAGATTTCCTCAACAGTCATTACAAGCTCTTGATGTCACCCAGGGAAAATAAAAACACTACTCATTCTAGGAGTGAAGAAGAAATCAGGGAAAGCAACAGCACTCTGACTGTATTGGGAGCTTCTTTAGGACTTAATCCTTTTCTATGATAACAGTGTCCTTGGCATTGGAGTAATACAGGGCTAAATCTTAATGCAACTCTGCTTTATAAGCTATGAAATTTTTAACTTCGAGAAGTGTTCGCAGAGAATTTTTTTGTTCCACGCAAACCCTAAATGTTATATATCTCAGCTCCCTCTAACAAGAGGCAAAAGAAAAGGGAGAAATAAGGCTGAGAGTCAGATGCTGGGGAAAGAAAAACATGACTATAAGAAAACAGCACATGGATAAATGAAGAGAAAGACATGATAAAAAATAAAGGAAGAAAGCTGAGTGCTTTTGCAGCCTCTTCTCAATGCTCATGCAAAGCATCCTAGGAACGTGTGGCAGAAACACGGTGTTGGCAGATACTGCCCCCGGCAGCGCGCTCTTGAGAGGAGCTCCTGCACTTTTTCTTACCACCCAACAGCAGCACTGGCAGAGCTCAAAACAACACTGGCAAAAAAGAAAGCTCTTATGGTACTGGTATGTCTACCTCTCCTGCAGTCTAAGAATCAGGGAGTTAAAAATTGCAGTACTTTAATTGCAGGTAAGATCATCCTCTACAAATTTAGAAAGGCAAGAGCTGGCTGACAGTCACCCTCAATAGGCTCTCTCTTCTGCACCCTCACCCTTCATAATTCAAAATGAAATTACTGTCCTTGATTTTCACTTAGCTTGGTCTCAGACCCACTTGCAATGATTGCTCACTATTTATGCCCTTGCAGAGATTACCAGCAAAAGAGGCAAAAACTCATCTATTTAATCTTCTTTCCTCATACCTAAAGATGACCAGAAAGGATCACAAAAGCCAGATCCTTTTGCATTAGAAACGGCTTGTCTTTGTTGGCCAGTTCCATGGAGGTTTGGTAAATTCCAAGGATTACGATTTTAGAAGAGACTGAATGTGGAATAAATTGCGAAGAGAAGGGATTCTGTGAGATTTTGTTTTGTTAATTATGTGCAGCTCAAATCTCTGGTAAACTCTACAAAGGGCAAACATTTTCTTTGTGCAACTTCCAACTATTGAGGACTGCAAGCTCCTGCTGCAGCCCTTCAGCAGAAACAGGAACTCAAGGGTTATCATCTTTAAAGTAAGTGCAAGCACAATTCATTTTTTTCTTGTTAAAGAAGAAAGCTATTCAGCTGTCCTTTAAGCATCACAAATAAAAATATTTATCTTGTATAAGACATATACCATGGGCATGCATTTGATCAAATTATATTCAGTGCTTTCTTTCAATAGTCATTTTGTCTAGGAAGGTCTCTGAACATGGACCTGCATATGGCAAAGAGGCTCACTGGGACAGCAGAGCCAATTTTATACCTTCACACAACATCCAGTCTTCAAACCACTACCCTGACTACTGTAATCTAAGCTTTGAGATAAGGAGCTGTGTGTTGAGATATCAGCCCTGAAACAGAGCTTTCATATAAAAGGCCAAAGAAAATGCCAGCTGTTCTGTTACTATTACATCCCCTTCTCTCCCCATGGTGAGAGACTATCAACAAATCCATGTAGTTATTTCTCGCTTTTAAAAAATAAAAATTCATTAACCTCATGTGGCTCTGCAATCAGAGAGCTTCTTTTAAATGGATAAATCTGGGGTTTATCTGCTTTGCCTGAGATTCTCTGCTTACTGATCACAGATTATTCCTCCATTTCACCCTGTTAAAACCCAAACAAAGCATCTTTTGGAATAATCTTGTCTGGGTTTGTTTTTAACATTACTAGAGCAGCCTTTGTTTCCATGAGCTTTGGCCACCTATCCTGCCCTCCCACATGGGTCTGTAACCTGCACAAACACTAGAGAGGTGAGAATCTCTGCTGGTTTGGACTAGTGCCTGCTTAAGACCAAGATAAGATTGTGATCCTTCACAAAAAGAAAAAAAAAAGAAAGGGAAAAACCAACCAACCAACCAAAAAAAAAAAAAAAAAAA
>VYZR01042328.1:123011-133263 GCA_013400675.1 Oxylabes madagascariensis
AAAAAAAAAAAAAAAAAAAAAAACCACAACAAAAAACCACAAAAATTTTCACTTCAAAAAATCACTTCAAAACACAGGGACACTACAGTGAAATTAAGAAAATTTTAGCATTTTCCTTAAATAAATACTACATACAAAACATAAAACCTTGAAGTCCTAAAACCTTGGAGATGAACTGAGACATATCCTGCATGGATGCATAAAACATGTGAAAAGGTGGTAAGACTCCTTGGGAGGTGGAACAGGGCTTCTTGGGAACATGCAACAGACAAGGTTCAAACCTGTACAACAGTATTCTCCTTACACCTTTGCCTCAAATATTTTGTGCATTGGATGTAAGTTTAAAGGATGCTTTAAAAAGTTTAAAGTTGTTTTGGAAACATGCTAAAGCAGTTGCTGTCACAGGCTTATCATCATCACGGCTGGTACCGTCCAGGACTCACCTGAGGGCAAGTGCTGAATGGGAATCCAGAGTATGCACTGTGAACAACCTCAGCACACCTGAGAAACAGGCAGTGCACCGCCTCAATGGCTACAAACCACAACTGATGGGGAAGATGCAAAGGAAAGTCCTTGGCTCCATGAAGCATCACATGCACATGGATCACAGACTTAACAGAACACTTTATCATGCACTTTCAAGGACACAGAGAATCAGAAGGAAAAGTTACGTTTGTTACCTTTTTCCAACTTATTTTTATCTTTGCCTCAGTTCCCTCTCCTCCACAAAATCTGTCTCTTACCCATAACCTTTCCTAATAGGTCACTGTGTTATTCCAGGAACTGCCAAGGAAAGAAAACCACAAAGCTGGCATCTCTTTCTCAATCATGAGGCCACAGAGATGGTTCTCATGAAGGCTTGGTCTGACCATGTGTCTCCGGTGAATTTGTTGATATTCCCTGCCCAGGGATGAGGGTTGCTGGTGGCAGACACGAGGTGGGTGCAAAGGATAAGAGAAAACCCTTCCTTTCCCAATTTAGTTGTGTGTTGAAAAGCTAGATGGCTAAAATATAGACTGTATCAGTTTACACTGCATGGACTGGCCTACAGTTTTGCAATATAATATATACAGCTTATATATATATCACAAATAATAATAATAAATACGTTATCCTGTTCTAGTCTAACACAACTTGCCTTTTCCTTTTGAACAGCAGAGTTTACAGCTACAAATAGGTTGGCATAGGAAACCTGCATATACTTGTTCCTTACATTAAAGAGGAGACAGGATAGACTACCACAGGCATCTTCCTCTTAAACTGAGAGAGGCCAGCTCCTAAAGTGCTCCATTTAAACCTGCAAAACTGTTGAGAGCATCACACACGGTGCCTCAGCATCTTTACAGGCCAATTCTCTGTATAAGTACGACTGCAGCAATCAATGCTTTCCCTCAAATTACATGCCACCTTGACTTTCTCGGTACCACACCTACTAGAAATCCATCTAGAACCTCTGGAGGTATCTGCTCTTGGAATTTACCTCTACATCAGACACTTTCATGCGAGTGCCCTCTTTTCCCACAAATATATCATCGATGTCAACAAGGATATAGCGATCAAGCGTGAGACAGAGGCGTTTGCCAGTCAAGTAGGCAATGGCATCTACGAAAATGAGTTTGTGCAGCCAAAAATTGAGGTTATTGCCGAAGAGAACCCGCTGGATCCCATCATGCAGACCCAGGTCCTGCATCACTGTGGCATGCAACGCTTTGTGAGTGGCCAGGTGAGGAATGGACTCCGAGGATTTCGTGCTGGCCAACAGCACTGGCTCATAGGTGCTGTGGTTTGACTGAAACACAGTCCAGTCATCACCAGGCAGAGGACCCTGCTCCACCTCATTAGCCCGGGTGACATAGAGCAGGGGAGCACTAGGATTGATGTGATAGTCCCGCAGCCCCAGGTTGGAATGTAGGAAAAGGGGGAAACCCTTGAGCTGTGCACTGAGTAGGCTGTTCTCATTAGCTTTGAAAAAGCCTATAATCCCCACTCCATACTCGACACAGTATTTGTCTAGCAGCTCTCGGTTCCAAGCATCTAGATTCACATATTTAAGGATGTTCTCATAGATAATGAGAGCATAGCGTCCTCTGTCTTTGTCTGTCAGGGTGGGCATATCCCCTTTGCCAGGGGCGATCTCTGTCCTGTATTTAAACCGGCTGGATTCCAGGATGGCCACTATTTCCTGCCCCAGCTGGGAGTAAATGCTTTCCACAAAGACGAGCACCACGGGATCTGTGCGTGAGGTGTCCACAGATTTCGTGAGCCTCCAGCTGGCTTGCGGCGGGATCAAGATGCGGTGCTGGTTGCTGCAGTCACTGAAGGGCAGGGGTGGTGGCTCCTTGATTTTGGGACTGTTAGTGACGTAATAAGCCAGGATGCACATGGAGATCAGGCTGAAGGCAATGAGCAGCAGGATCAATCTGTGGAGCTCCAGCTGTCGCACATGCCGCACCACTTTCCACAGCTGAATCATGGTGGGGCGGGCGGCTCACCCCCTCCTCACGCTCTGGACCCACGGCGCGCTCGGAATCTCCAGTGCTGCTGCGGCAGTACCCAGCAGCAGCTCACAAAAAACAAAGTGCAGCCGCAGAGAGAAAAAGCTAAAGCAAACAGCTACAAGGCGAGATTCCCAAAGATCTGCCATTTATCTCAGGTAACCATGGCCCTCAATTCCCATCGCTCTTTTTGTGTGCTTCCTCGGGCTCCTCTCCTCTCACTCAGAAGTCTTTGAAGGAGCAAGGTTTCCAGAATCTCGTCTCCAATAGCAAATCAGTCTGTCATTTTGTGCACAAGCAGTTTCAGCTCAGCCTTCCCAGGTGTCCTGTTTCTCATTTAGCTGTTTCACATTCACATGATGGCACCTTCTCTTTGCATCCTGCAATTTAAAAAGAAAAAGTCAATTCTCAGGATGACTTTAGCATTTAACAGGCTTGAGATGAAATGGCAGGACTAGCAGCTGATAGGTGGGCAGCCTCACTCACCCGTCAGCAGGTCTGTTTCCTGGGAAGTGTCACACCCCATTTGTGTGGCAGTTTGACAAAACCACCACAATGGTCTTTGGAAGAAAGGTCCCAACAGTGCACAGCAACTGAACATTCACCTTGGGTGAGATTCTCACACACTACAGCAAACAGAGCCGAGTACCTTGCCTTCCCCCAGCCCTCTGCAAGCCACTGAACAGAAAACACAAAACCCTTTTAATTCTAGCCTGTATTTCAAAGCTAACAGGAGAGAGCACTCTTTGCAAGGCTGCCCCATTTGTCCTGGGAACCTTCTTCCAGAGGTCTCAAAATACAGCTCTGGAGAGGCCTCATCCCTCAGGCAGCACAGAGGGTGGGGGGCACAGAATCCTACACACTTAATGGTTGCCAACTGATTCAGTGGCAGTTAGAGATGAAACATCTCCCAAAACCTTCACTGCCTTCTCTCATATGCCACTGAAGAACATGAAGCCAGTTTTAAATCACCAACAGCATGACATAAATTTGGGTTGGTCTCAAATACATGAAAGCCTCTTGTTATGAAGCTCTCTCACCTCCTGCTTTGTGTTCATGGCAGCAGACTCTTTCACCATATGTTGTTATTTTTCCAAGAAAAAACACTCAACTAAGCCAACAAATACCAAATAATCCAAAACAAACACCAGACAAACTAACAAATTTAGTTAAAACATCCTTGGTTTAAAAATAAAGTAAAATTCACAGTGGAGCCTTCTCTCCCTTACCAGCAGTGTGACTTACCCACAGCAGTACCCTGGTGCCTTTCCTGGGATACAAGCACATTTTTGGGGCACACCTGCTGCCTCCCCCAGAACAATGCAAGAACACCCTCAGTGCCAGATGCTGCCCACCAAGTCAGTCATGCTTACAATGAGCTCTCTGTAAAAATTAAACTGTGTTCTTTCTTTAAAAAGCCTTTTTTAGTCACCTCTCAACTCCTGCAGACGTGCTCCATCACATACAGACCCTCTAACCACCTGCTCAACTGGCACAGCTTGCAACACCAGGAGGCACAAGAAAGCAATAGCAAATAATATCACCAAGAGAGATCTTCATCCTTTCTCCGTTCCTCCCATTTTTGAGCTTTTCTGTTACTACCATTCTGATAAAGAATATGAGAAGACTAGTTTGTCTAGGAGTTTAAGGCATACATAAGTTTCTTATATAGTGAAGCCAGGGGTTTCTAACAAGTAGCTCCACCAGAAAAAGAACTACTCATGAGACAGATGCTTATTTTGTAATGTGTATTACTAGACAGAAAAAAATCCTTCCGAGTCAGGGAAACTATCAGTTCATTGATGAGGCCAAAAGTCCCACTCTGAAGAGTCTCACCAGGCTGTTTTCCAAACTGTTGGTGCATCCTGAAGCAGAGACAAAAACCACAAATAGATTTTATATGAAGAGATATAACACTGTTAACTTTATGACAGCAGATGGGAGAGGGTCAGAGTGCTCTTTACACAAGCCTTATGATGATCATTAAGTATTATCTCAAACAACTCCTCTGCTATAAGCTCAGCAGAGCACGGACTGGTTCATGTAGTGCACAATGAAACCTTAGCCCTGATGAGGTTTTCAGAATAGCTGTAGACTATCAATGTAAAGTATACTACACAAATAATTTTCTGCTGGAGAAACTGAGACAGCAAAACTCACTGAAGATTGCACTGCAACACAGCAGATGGGTCAGGATTTTTGGTAGAATTATCCCTGTTCCCAAGATTCCAAATGGACTGGATCTCCATTCCCAAATGGCCCTCTGTAATGACAGAGCTGGCTTTAGAAATTCAGCTCAGTCAGCAACAATGAGCTGTGTTTTCTTCATCACAGACAACTGATCATCTTTCAGTTTTGTCTCTACATACTATTTATTTTTTACTGGAAAAAGGACAGGGGAGAGAAAGTGAGAAATAACTAAGTGAAGATGTAAAAAACAGAACTTGTATAGTTTTTTCTTTTTCTTGCTACTGATTTCAAATATACGATTCCCTGGACAGAGCATAATTAACATGATTTCTCAAGTTAAGTTCAGTCCCTGTACTACACCAGGAATTCCAGTGTTATCAGCCCAGTACCCAAAAACACGTGCCACCTTCCAAAAGCAACCAGGAAAATAGCCTTTCCACCTCCAGAACAAGCCCTTCCCATCTCACTGACTTTGCAAGGAAGACCCCAATGTTACCACCTTCCTGCTTGGCATTACAGCTCCAAAGCTGCAGACAGGCAGAAGCTGGCAGAGGCAGAATTCAGCAGGGCAGTGAGAGATAAAATAAAAACATATAAAAATGCTGTATCTTTCTTATGATGTGAATTCTTTGTAAGACAGAGTAATACATGGCTCCATGCATATCACAATGCTCCATATATGAGAAGTGGTCTTCATTCTATTCCTGTGCAACAAATTCATGCTGAACACATCACTCAGATTCCAATAATAGTCAATTTTGATGAAGAAACCTGAGAATTCCAAGTTATTGCCTTTCCAAATAACTCAATTCCTTTTGCTTCTCAGTCCCACTGAATAAAATAGAAACATAAAAACTATTTTGGATTTAAAGACTCACCATCTTAACATGTAGACACAAAGTTGTTTTTGCAGGAGAAAACAACATAAAGAGGAACTCAGGAGCCCAAGTGTTAGTTCTATGAAGTTCCAAGCAAGTGTTTCTGGGGTAGAATTTGTAATCTAAACACCAGGGTAATGATAAGAAAATCAAGATGTTGATTTATGCAAAAGCCTGGCAAGGTTCTACTTTTACAACTCTTTATCCCCAAAGCATCAACACGGAAAACACTTCTCTTCCCTGGTTGCACTCATTCATCTCTCCAACTTAATTTTTACTTCTGAACTGACTCTGTTTTGTAAAGAACTGTAGCTTCAGTTTCCCAGTTATCAGTTTAAAGATGAAAATCACAGGACAACTGGATTATTCTGTAGAATAAGAATGAAACCAGAGTTTAAGCTAGGTTGCCACACCTGCAGTGCCCAGCTGAGGGGCACCAGGGAGAAGAACCCCCTTTGCTGGGCACTTGTGAATCACAGCAGTGTTTTGATAACAATGATTCCATTCAAGCCTCTAGCGAAGCTCCCAAACAAGCCCCCATTTGTTACATGGGTGAGCTCAAAAAAACAAATTTAAAAAAAAGGCCTGTATCAGATTGCTGCTCAAGAATCTGTCAGCTCCGATCTCTTTAACAAGGCTTCACAGCCAGAGGGCATGCCAGCTGGCACGGGATGCATTTCTTTCTTTGGGGACTGCATCAGCTGGTTTAGGTTCAAATGAAAAGAGAGAAAAAAAAAGCAACAAACAAATACACTGAACAAAATTTATATTAAAAGGCAAGAGAACTGTCAGAAACCAGTCATACCCGAAAAGCTGAGAAATATCGATACTGGAGAAAGAAAAGAAAAAAAAGAATTACAGTGAGAATTATTCCCTCTTAAAGGAAAATACCTGTGTCCTCTTTTGACATCAAACTCCTGGGAATCTAACACCACCAAAAAACGAGGTTTCTAGATAAATTGAGGTCCACTCTGAACTCCTGCCAGGACTGCCTCTGTGTGAATTGTGGGAGGTGGCAGTCAGAATGCACAGCAAGAATGAAGTGTTCAGAGGTCCAAGGACACAGGCTCAGCAGGCATCTCTAGATCCGAGAGCATCAGCTGTAAGGTCAGCTATCCCACAGATCACCAGCATTAAGACAAAGGCTTCATCAAACTTAGATGTTCTGTTTCCTAATGATACACAGTGTTAATGTGAAACATAAACCGCTTTGTGAATTATCAGCACAATTACCCATGTGCTACGCCACATGGCAACTGATGTGCTATGAAAGCAAGATAACAACCCCAACTCTGTGGTTTTAACATCTGATCTCCAGATATTTCCAGTGCTTGGAAACGATTGTGGAAGATCAGTAAAAATGCTCAGGACCAGCACTTATCCAAAACCACTGACCAGAATATAAGCATTTGGGGCTTCTGATACATTCAAGCCAAGGCACATGGAAGATTCTGGGTATCATCTGACACCTTTATCAAGAACTGTCAATGCAGTCCTAGCTGAGCTACAGAAGGTCTTACCACCCAAACCCCAGTGTCACCAGTACATTTCCTTATCCCTTTTCATTATTCATAATATAATCTTTCCATCTGGAATGCACAGCAGCAAGATCTTGCCTTTGTCCACAATAGATCTATTTCAGAGGCCTTTCTTCTGCACTTCCTGTGAGATAGTTGTTGCCTTGGGCCCCAGGGGGACTGCAGTAATTGAGTTAGCAGTAATCAGAGAAGGAATCTGATTGATTTTCCAACCCATTCCACTTTAATGGTGTCATCATGACACAAAATTCCTCATTAGTCTGCTCCATTCTGAGACACCACAGCCCTCATCTTTGTCTGTGGTGGTATCTGTATGCCAGGCCTCCAAGTACAGCCCCTCTCTTACAAAGATGGGGAACCTGGTAAGCAGTGTCAACAAAACACAGCAAGCCACACAGCAAAAGAATTAGTAGAAAACTCAGGAGAAAGAATGCTGCTTGTATTTTACGTATTGGATAAAAAAAATATTGTGGAAATTACAGCCGCATTGCAATGAAATTGCCGTGCTCATTTTTGGGCTCTGGCCATGTGTTTCAGCTAACATTCACTGCCAGTCGAATCCTGCCATGAGAGACTGCCTAAGGAATACAAAATTCAGATCAAAGAGGCAAGAAACACTAATGGTGCCCACGCTGCTCTGACAGACAGGGCTGCAGCCTCCAGCCAGCTCTATGTTTTGCTTGGGCAAGTCCCCATGCAGGGAAAAGCCTCTCAGTACAGACCTGGGCTGAGCCAGAAAGCTGCCAGTTGGCCAGCAGGCTTGAAATGTGGCAGTCTGATATAAGAGGAGAAGACCTGTGTGATGAAGTAACAATTATTTTCATTCTTTTATTATTATTATTTTTATTCAACCCTAGACAGGTATATAACTTCACACCTTCTGCAAGAGCAACAAACTGCTGTCCATGCTAAACAGATCTGCATGCACTCCTCCTCTCATCCCAGCCTGGTGGAAATCCAACTGCAGCCTTGAATTTACCAGTGTGCCAGTGCAATGAAGTCTGAAGACAACATGAAGACAGAGAGATCTTGGAGAGGCTGGCTCCACGCCAGCTTTGCAGAGGCCTGCACTGACATCCCATGACTCCTGCAAGGTTCTTGGTGTCTAGATACATGATGGGTACCTTTGTTTGCAGCACATCTTTGTTCTCTTGCTCTTTTTTATTACAAAAAAATAAACAATAGGTTTATTCCTTCCCATGCCAGTGACAGAGGCATGGCCCAGCATTGCCTGTTAGCAACATAAACCAATCCTTTCCCCTGAAAACAAAAAGGCTGTCCTCATAAGAGCTTCCAGGAAATCTGGTTTTCAGCTCTCTGCCTTTTACCCATCGTAATACACTCACTGCTTAGGGTCATTACAACTGACCTGACTCATTTTCCAAAGCAGGGGAATTTCAAACTTTTATACTGAGGTATTCCCTCAAGTTAAATGTCAGAACCACAAGCCTCAACAAGATTCACGGCCTCAACATAGGACAAACAAATTCAGGAAGGGAAAAATCCTCAACAAATTCTCAACAAATTCAGGAAGGGAAAACAGTTTGTTGTTTTGTATTTTCAGCCTGCTTAAGGAGTGGATCTGCAATTAAGGAACCTGAAGAATTGTTAAAAAAATCAAACAAAATTTCAGCCTTCAGCAGTCACTGATGTTGCTTGATAAAAATAGTATGTAGCTTAGCAGCTGCATACCTCTGCTGAAATGAAAAGGAAAGACTACAGGTATTGAAGCAGTGGAAGTGCTCACACAAGTCAGAGCTTTCCACCAGCTGAGGGGATGTAACTGCTCTGGGGACACACAGGTCTCTGTAATGCAACTGCTCATAGGAACGAAAGAAGACACTTTCCTCAGAGATACCTGAAGGGATATATCCATTCCTTCATTTCACATGGTACTGAGACTTTAAAATCTAGGGATCAGGCCACCACAAGAACAGCAGTTTCATTCTGGCCACACCTCTCCTGTTTTGTGCCTTTCCTGACACACAGGTCTGTGCCCGCTCTGACCCTAACCCTTGTCCCACACCAGGGGATAATGAGACAGCAGCTCCTCTCTGCACCCAGACATGCACTGCTGTGGGACAGACAGCCAGACACAGGGCAGGCTAGAGCCTTGCAACACAAAGGCAGTCCAAGCTGCTCTACAATCCACCCCCAGGTGGAAAGTGAATTCTCCAGTCACCCCAAAGAGAGGGAATACACCATCTTCATTTCATCAGGAATCAACACGTATGCTCTATCATGGCAGAACATCTCCAACTCAGCTGTGGGAACAGGAAATAGATGCAGTTCCTTCCGCATTAGATATGGACAAGAATCTCATTTCCATTCTCTCTTGCTCCCTGCTTATCATAATTCAGATCAACTGTTCTGCTGCAGAAAGCAAAATGTCTTCTCTGGTGATTTCTCCTAAGTAACTTAATCAAGTGGGGAAATACGGTCAAACTGTGGCAAAACCAAGAAAATTCAGTATCAGTCAGAGTTCAAGTATCTTGATATAGAATGTATATTATGAAAGTTTATCTGTAATTGTTATGAAAGCAGCCTAACCATTCTTCCTATGAGGACTCAGAAAATTTCACCTTAATTAACAAGAGGTTGATCTTCTATATTCAGTTGCTTCCTCCTGTCACATAACACATAGGAGATAATATTTTACAATCAGTTTTACCTAGAAACACATGACAGTAGGCAACCATCACACTGAAAGTTTGTCCAAACTGACACCAGAAGAAAACTGTAAGTATGCTCTACCAAATCTTAAAACCTCAGGAAAGCTCTTGAGCTTTTGCACTCACCTGTTCTGGTGTATTTGCACAAAAATTCAGGGTTGGAATCTGCTGGGCTTATAAAATGACATGTTCCCCAGCTGTGTAAAGCAGCTCCCCCCCACCTGTCTTCAACTGAGATGTTCTACTCACGAGACCTCCACCCAGTGTAACAGTCATAGTGCATCTCCCAGCCTTTGCAGTATCTAATTATCCAGTTCTCTATTATCTTGGTGTGATTGAAATAAGTCTCTGGACTCGGAGAACAAGATATTCATATTTTTGCTGGCTTGGCTATTGCAAGACAGCTTTTAACACAATGCAAACTCCTGTTTAAAAAAAAAAAAAAAAAAAAAAAGGGAGGGGAAAAAGGGAAATCCGAA
>VYZR01042328.1:133288-151909 GCA_013400675.1 Oxylabes madagascariensis
ATTTTTAATTTTTTGCTGGCTTGGCTATTTCAAGACAGCTTTTAACACAATGCAAACTCCTGTTTAAAAAAAAAAAAAAAAAAGAGAGAGAGAGGCAAAAGTGATATCAGCAAGCTATAAATCCGGTCAGGCAAAAAGAGTAAAAAGAAGCAATGGGAAGAAAAGTAAAATGAGTGGATGGAAAAGGCATGAATTGAGGTGTTTGGAGATTACACAGCCTGGGTGAGACAACAGTTTGGAGGCCTGGTTTTTACAAGACAGGAGCAAATCCAAAGTGCTCTACTGCCCTCTCCAAGACTTCACGGCCATCTGTGCAATGAAAAGTCATTATTTGCTTTCTCACAAGCATTATGGCAGAAGTAGCTCTCAATGGCGGCACTGCACCCACCAACAGCCTCTGAATGCCCTGACCAGCCTCCACCTCCTGAGCTGTGAGCTGCATCTGAGCTCAGGCCAGACCCAAACCATGCTGCAAGTGTGCTCTGCTTGCTGACCTGACTGATTTTTGTGCACTCACCTGGTGATTGGACTCCAGGCTGAACCTGGTACCCACCACTGCCTGCCTCTGCAGTCCTGCTGTTTGGGTGTTGCTGCTGAGCATGCTGCCAGTGCCAGCAGAGAGTGGAAGGAGGCCCCTGCATGGTGGGGTGAGGCAGCTCCAGCCTAGAGTGGTCCTTATGGCCTTGATGGACCCCACAGCAGCTTCACACAGTTACTTTTCCATAGACAAAGGATATGTAAGTGACAGGAGGACAGAGACTGCTAAACAAAAAGTTGTGACTATAGTTAGACTTCTCTGTCTTCATGTGGGTGGAATTATTTAATTTTCTCTCAAACCATCTGTGTTTGCAATTGTTACAAAATTGCAGGCAATGCACACTTATTTCCACACCTTACACTATGCCATGCTCACTACACAAACAACAATAATTTCAACCCTGTACCTGCTGTTTCCCCTTGTTTCTACCTTGTTTTCACATAATCAGCTCTCAGAAACAAAACTCTTTGGAAAAGACATACATCTCAAATATATTAATTTTAAACTGTACTGTAATTACATGCCACTAGTTTTTAGTCTTTCTCCCATTTTCTAGACTTAATTACTAGAGTGGGTGCTATATTCTTGCATTTTTAATTAGTCAACTGTTCATGAGTAGGATTTTTTTTGGCTATGAAGCACTGCATCTTTAAAATATTCATTCATGCAGAATTAAGTTCAGGACCTCATTAGCATCCTAATTAACAGTACCCAGGACAACTCAGGAAAAAAAGCTGCCATATTTGCAATCAAATCTACCCTCTGGTAAAACTGAAGTTTTGTCAGGAAAGCTCAGGGAAGAAAAGAGTTTTGAGCAAAACATAGATCTCTGTTTTGGACTGCAGCTGAAGTAAAACTCATCTGGGTATTGAAAACTGCAAGGGGCCCAATTATAGGTTTTGGAGACTAACTCTACTACCTTGGGGACTCTTTCCCCAAATTTACACGTAGTAGTAAAATGCCCAATGAAATGCAATCAATTACTGAAGATTAGATTAATTTTTTATTATTAACATGGAAACTGCTTATGTGTTGAAGCACAATTTTTTTTTTCCATGAAGAAATTTAGTATTAAGTTCACTTAGAGGTTCTGATAATGAAAAAACATGCTTAACCTTCTAGTCAAAATAATGGAGTCAGTCTGTGCAATTTTTCAAGCTTTTGTAAGTATTTACAGGATAAAACAATTATGAAACTATTTCTGTTTCACATGTAGCAGTAAGAGACAAGGACAGATGATATCAGAAGCAGGACTTCAGAATAAAGAAGCATTCAAAACACAGTTGATTATGAAACTTTGTCTAACACAAAATTAATGTTTTCAGGGATTCTTTCGCTTTCTTAATAAAGTTTCAGCTTAGTTCAAATAAATGAACTGAAAACAGGAAATCCCAATAATTTTTTAAAAAATCAGTGATCCAATTGCCTTATCTCAGTTGGAATAGAAAGAAGAAAATTACCAGAAGAGCAAAAGTCTCTCCAAGTAGAAATGTGTATGTGCCCATCTGGTGAAGTCTTCAGTAGGACAGAGAGCACATTTCTCTTGGTCTAGCCTGGTACAGGGTATTCAGTCTGTAAAATGCATTGCAAAAACACAGTAACTTGATCCACCACTAACATACAACAACATAATCACTTCCCAACGTGTATTTCTACTAATTTGGTGAGTCTTGTGCTTGTTTTTGTGGAAAGACTTGTTCCACAAAGAAAGAGACACAAAATGGTTTAGAAACAGTAAGCAGATTCATCTCATGCCTGCCTCTGTGAGCTTGTCCATGCTAGGGAATAACAGCCATGGCAGCATAACTACCACCATAGTGAAGCTGGGCAATGACAGGAGTACTGCTGAGCACCCCCACACTGCCCAGAGCCCTGTGTTTTCTACTTCCATTTCATGCAGGTTCATCAACACAGCTGAACTTTGTCTATACAGACAGGCTAGCTGATGACACTTCTTGTAATACCGACACTCATTTTCCACAACCCAGCAACTACTTTAAGATAAAACGTGGCTGTTCTTTAACAGCATACAGAAAATACCGAACCACGTGAAAAATTCTGCAGTCAAAATGAGAAGGGGAATTTATTACTAATCATTGTATGAAAACCTAATGCAAACAGTGCTCAACAAAATAGTGGCAAATACACTCCTTTATCTTGCCATACGTACTATCTCACATTAAGAAACATGACCTAGAACAGCAGATACAAGAAAGAAAGGCTACAAAAGAGAGACAATTAGTCAAGTAAACAACTTGGGAATGATTGCTGGAAGAAATGGGTTCACAAGAGCAGAGAAAGGGAGGGAGGATTTGGCAGCAGAAACTGGTAGTCTGTTCCAAGAATAGGAAGCAGCATGAAACAAAATGCAAAGCGCAGAGTAGGAGGAAGAGATAAATGGAGGAGTACACAGCAAGTCAGAGGGGAGTAAGAGAAAATGACAGTTCACATTGCTTAAGGAGGCAGAAATGTAGTGCCTAAAGACAGAATTTTCCTAAGACATTAGGTCTAGCTTGCCTACATTTAAAAAACATAGGTTCTCTAATAACAAAAAAAGAGCATGGTCTAAGAGGCTTAACAACTCATCTTCCAAGACGAATTCCACCAGAAACAGACCAGCATGGTTACAGCTTATGTATTTAATGCTGACAGAGGAGGGCTCATACAGCCTGGACCTCTGAAATTCACCATACCACGCAATATTCCAGACACACTGCAACATTATTGCATCTATATCCTGACTAAAGGCACTACTGGTTTGGTTGTGAAAAATCTAACACACTTGCTGTACTCCCTGTATTCATCCCTCTCCTTTGTCCAGAGCAAAGGATTCTGGAGCAATGGAGGGCAAGAGCTACATCAAGGCAGTAAAGTTGCCTCAACTACATCCTTACAGTGCTTTCTGCCCTTTCAGTTGTGAACTGTGTCCCACACAGAGACAAAAGTGGTATTAGCTAGCTGACAGTTTAGACAATCTACATTAGAGAATAATCCCAAGAAACATTATAAATGCTGAAATTTCATCATTAATGTTGAAATCCCAAGTTCAAATGTGATAATTGATCTCACTAAAGTAACAGATACTTTATAGTTTTCAGATCACTTAACACTATATCTTGTGCATGGACTTGATGGGAGAGACAACTGCATTTAGCAATGAAATAATTCAAACTCAACTTTGCACCAACACTATAACTAAATAATTAATGCTTTCTACTAGCCTCAGATTAGATTAACTCTATACTTCCAGACACGATGTTTTCCTCCTTTTTCTACTCAACAGTGCTGCAAATGAGAAAGTAAAGGCAGTCTGGACCCCAACTCTGAAATTTCCTACCTTCCTTCATTGCAGACAAAACACAAGAATTAAACAATTTTTAGCTAGACAGCAACTTTGAAGAGCTATGTTACTAAAAATATACAATGATAAATATATTTCAAAATTTAAGACGTTAATTTCAGAAGTTAAATACAGAAATTAAATTTAACTCTAATTATTTGGTCTACTTAACTCTCACATAATTAATTTGGTAGCTGAAATATAAAGATTACAGTTTTTTGGAAGACATGCTGTTTTCTTATAGAACATTTCTTAAAGAAATGAAGCCTGTAAAATTCAGCCTTCATTATGAATTTGGGTTAGTGTTTCTGCAGTAATTTGAAATGCTTTGACTTTGTCCCCACTCTCCCTTGAAGTGCTAAGTGACTTGCAGAATATCTGTGATTGCAAGTGTTAACAGAAGCACATTCAGAGGACCTGCTGACATTTTGGTACCCATAGCGAGAATCCTGCCCCAGTGGTTTCATGTTTATTTTTGCCCGTATTCCCCATTGCCTGCCTGTATTTTTCCATCGAATTTAGTTGACACGACCAGGCAGCACGGTGAGGCAGCTGCCTGCCACTGGATGCAGCCCAGCCTCCTCTCTGCTTGCCAGGTGCTGGCTTTGCTGCCTGACGGCCCTCTCAGCTGAGAGGGGCATGGACAAGTGCGCAAATTCACCAGTATCACCCCACCCAGGAGAGCCTGAACATCGTTCTCTTCCTCAGCCACACAAGGTGACTGTCTGACAAATACCTTGGTCATTTCAGCCTCGGGAAACCCAGGGATGCGGCCCTTGGTTTCAAGCCCTGGTGTCCCTGTGCTCAGTCAGGCTGTTCCTGAGCAGCAGTACCAGAGGGTGTGTGTAAGAGTTATCAAGTTTTCTGCTACCCTCACTCAGCTCCTCCAGAGTTAGGACAGGGTGATTGTTTTCTAACTCATTCCTGCACACATAAACTAAGGGCTCAATTTCGTCCTCTCACCCAAAAGCCAATTTCCCAAAGCATTCAGAGAGGAAGACTCCACAGATGAGCTACAGGTGAGGATTCTGTGTTCAGGAGACCAACATTAGGAGCTGCCAGAGAAACATCAGTGCCCTGTTTGGTTTCTGTCTTTCAGTTCTTGCAGGGTTAGAAGAACAGGACAAGCAGCAATACCACATGAGTTGAGACAGGGTGGGACATAAAAATCTTAAACTTCCTCTTTGTGCACTGGTCCACAAGCAGCAGAAATGGGTTCAAAGAATCTTTGAGATGGTGAGAGTTCTTCATGTACTCTCTGGGATGGAGCCAGACATCCTAAAAGCTAGGGAACTCAAGGGGAAGGCTGACTTCAGTCCTTTACCACTTTTACCTCGATGTGGTTACACGTTTCCGGAACTTCATCTGGAAAATGGGAATCATATTACCCAAAGATGCTGAGCATCAATGCCTCTACAGCACTTTGTGAATGAGAAAGAGACACAAAATGGTTTAGAATTCAATTCATTCACCAGAATGAATTGGTATCCTGATGTTACCTGGGTAAAACACAAACTTCAAAACAGTGATAAGGGTGGGATTGCCACCACTTGCTGCTCTACTGCAAACACGCCAGAGAACCAGGTCTGAGACAGGCAGAAAGTCAAAAACTCCCCATCCGTTCTCAATTAGCAGAAGGACTGTAACTCAGCTTGGTTTACTGACAACATAAAGGCTGCTGCATGGAAGGGGTGAAAATTCTCTTCTCCACTGCATTTTCCAGGCTCTCATATATTTCTTTTCCTTTACTGCTGCTATTTGCATCAAAACGGGAATCACATTCATTCAACAAGAGCCACCTCAGAGGTTAAACTACTGGCAGTGACATTTAATTTATTGAAAAGGGAGAAGACAGAGAGTTTATTTTAGGTCAAACTGCTTATATGAAGAATCACCTTGGACTCTGCAAATGCTAAGAATACAAATAAAGAGGAGATGTATGAGTCCTCGATTTTTATGTGAGAGTTCCACTTCTCTCCACGATGCTGAACAGAGCAGTCCACCAACTGATGTAACATCTGCAGGCTGAATCAACGCCATGAATGCTTCCACCTCAGAAGTAACACCTTATCTTCTACCCCCTGCTCCTTATAGAAATACAAACCAAACAGTCTATCAGTGGGAGACACTGGAGGTTTGTATTATGTGTTCTCTCACATTCCCCATCCCTTGCCCCACCCCAGGAAGACCCTTTGACCTTTATACAAATATATTCTGCATTTGAATTTTCAGTATAAAAATAATTTACTTATTCTGAAATGAAGCACATGATATAGAGCGGTCACTAAGCACCACACAAAGGCTGAAAAGCTACAACAGACTAAATCAGAGAGAGGTAAACTTCTCCATTTGGGTTTTTTCGGTTCTAAAAAGGAGGGTCTCTGCATAATCTCAGCTCATAGAAGGGGTATGAAAAAGCAAGACTATACTATGTTCATACAATACCTAACTTCACAGCCTTTTGTTTGGAAGAAGACATCACATTGACTGAAAGCAGCTTTTCAAATAGCAAGCTACAAGACCAAATTCCTTTGAGGAATATTTTGCATTAAAAATGGCTTCATACTTGCAGTAAAATATTCGAGCACCAGCATATTCTAAGAATGTGTGCTCCCTCTCCACAAGCCCCTGGGCTGGGCTTGCTGACTCTATACTGAGTTTGTTATTGCCCTAAGGGAGCATTAGATAATGAAGAGCTCAGAGTTTTCCTTTCACTTCATGCCTGGGCTCATCATAATGTGTGCAAGCAGGCTTAGTCTACAGACCTTCCTTCTTTACATCTTCCCCCTCCTATTTTCCAGCAACCCAACAACATCTTTTACAAATGAGCACTATCAATTGTCTCTTTTGAAACAAGGTTATTGAAACCATCACCTTCTTCACAGTGTTGCAGAGAATAAGACAAAGTTCCCAGCTGTCAAACACAACTGAATGCTTTTACTGCACCAGGTGACTCCATCATGAAGCATCAGAAAACAGGCGCCCCACAGAGTGGTAACTACTCTAATACCTGCTCCTGTCCGGCTCTGCTCTACAAGCGGCACTTCACCCTGCTGGAAGAAAAATTCAGCAAGGTCCAGGTGTGTGAAAGGAGGTACAACAACAGGCACGTCTATATATACCCAAGTGGTAACACCAGGCTGAACAAGGGCCTTGCAACGAGAGCTTAACTGTGCCTTGAGGCAAACAGCTGCTGCACTCCTGAAACGCCTCTGACACACTGCAGCATTTTACAGTGCCTAACATGGTTCTTCCACAGTGAAGGACAACAGCAGGGTTAACAACTTTCTGTTATATTTCATCTAAGGTGAGCACTTAATACAGCATTTCAAATGGTTTAGAAAAACAGAGAATGTTGGTACTGAAAGACCATTTGTATTTTTTAGTAATTTCCTTCAAATCATCAAAGTTGAAAAGCCACATGAGAGGCTGGCTGACAATTCCAGCAGTGAAGTAAGATCCAAGATTTTTGGAGTTAACAGCAAGTCAACCTTCAAATAGGGTTCTTTGGCTCTCTTTTGGTTAAGCACTCCTATCAAAATATACATTTGTATCTTTGGGATTCTTGAAATGGATGGCTTAAAGAAAGGCCACATTCTAAACAATATGGAAAAAAAAATATTGTACTTTTAGCTAACCTGAAACATATGACATCACTTAAAAAGAGACCATCACACTTCCTCATTCTTTATGAACTGAAATTGGGGAGTGAAGGGGAAGGGTAGAGAAGCTAATTGGAAACTGTGTCTCTCCTTCCATATAGCCACATTTCAGAGGACAGGTTTTAGATAGGAAGAGCTACATCTACACTGTTGCTTACAATGCAGGCTGACCACCTAACTTATATTTGTTACTTTAAGATGAAAAACCAAAGACCATTAAGAAAAGAGGCCCTGTGAAAAGTCTCAAGTCTATGCTCCAGGCCATGCTCTTGCTTTATACATCTGCAGTGTCTGGCCAAATTTCAGAAACGTCGGTACTATCGACATGAATGTGACTGGTTAATAAAAGAATATTTTCAAAGACACAAATTCTGTTTAATGTGCCTTGACCAGGAGAATGGCAGTTACATGTCAGCTCGAGGATCAAGAAGTTTTTAATGACCAGAAAAACTCCCAATGTTCCAAGTGAATTTTTTTTTCCTAAGAAATTTAAAAAAATGGAAATCAAACACAGTTGACCAAAGGATCATCATTTACTAGTCTGCTGTGAAAGGAAAAAGAATATCTATAAAAATTTCCATTTCTAAGCTTTCATCTTGCTAAATATTAACTAAGCAGAACTAGCTTTGCTCTTGAAATGCAAACGACAATTTAGATTGCTGTGTGACAAAACACCAGCAATTATGCTTTAGTCCTCAGGAAACATATAAGGCATCATCTGATTTTTAAAATGTTCTCTGTAATGGCTCTGATCTTTACAATAATTTCATCAATCACCAATATTGCTGATATCTCTTCATCTACCAGTCTGGTACCCAAGACATGAAGTGACAATGAAGGTTCAAGGGAGTGTCTATTTATAGCGCATCATGAGCAATAGCCCAGGCAAAAACGTGCGCAGCTACAACCGCCTTCCCCGTGCTACTCAAGGGCATTAATGAGCCACCAGTTCATCACAGGCCACATTTCATCCTCCTCCAGCACGTTTCAGAACCTGAATTTAACCCAGCAGCAGCAAGGTTTGATGCAGAAACATTCTGTGGGGAGGGGAAAGGAGAGCAGGGGGAGGCAGAGGAGAAGGAACTAACAAAGAGCTTAATGAGCAAGGAACTATAGCAGGCATATCAGTATGAGATACAAGCCCTGCCAACTCCACTTAGTGCACTGCCTAATACAGTCACTGAATAGCAGCTCCTCCATCCTCCTCTCGAAGCATTGTCCTTGCAGATAATGACTGGTTAACAAGCAGTCAAACAGCAAGGCATGAAAGAAAACAGTGTTTTCTTGTAACGACCTAGGTAGCACTTAGACAAGGAATAGCGAAGATAGGCACAAAGATTAAAATTCCTACCTTTAAAAGTGAAATCCTTACACGCAGTTACTCTATCCAAAGGGGTCAGACAGTCAGCAACACAAGGCAAGATGTGGAGCCAAATGGAAAGGAAGAAAGCCTGAGAGCTGGTCTTCACAAAAATCATATAGTGAGCTGGCCTTTCTGGAGAAGGGCAGCTGGGCTGCACAGTTGGTAGATGGACAAACCATTAGTAGCAGTGGCTGCCTTCCCTTTACTCGGTGTTGCCAAAATCTCTCACGTCATTCTGTGAACCTAAGGATGCTGTAATTTTAAGCACAGGCAAATGGAAAAATATAAATAAATTCATGCTATTAAAAAGAGCACATTAGTGCTGAGCATAAGCATCATTAAAGACTAGCTGCTATACCATGCCATACCACAGCTACAGGTAGGTGGTGGGCAAAGCACAGTCCCACGTAAACAGTCCAAAAGCACAGCTCCCTTCCCCCCAGAAACTATCTTGCCTTGCAGCTCCTCTCTGAAAAGCTTCCATGTCACTCCCTGAAATCTCAGGAACAATGAAAGGGAAGTAAGGAAGACGGTGTGCAAAGGAAGGCATGGTCCAGTGCAAAGGAAAGCATGGTCCAGTGCTCAGCTTATCATGGCACACGGCAGATTCGAGATGCTCAGTCAGGGTGGGAACAGCTCCATTCCTTCCTCCTCTTACACACCGTGCATCTAATCACGGTAGGGCGTTGAACTCCATTTGCACAGCAGACAATGGGATCTGGCAGCAGTTCAAAGGCATTTATAGCAAAGTGACTGAACAAGCTCAGTGCTGGCACAGGCAGGCGAGGATGCAGCGCGCCCCACTTTCCTCCCTTTCGCTACTCAGGCTGCAGGGCAGGTGCTGCACCATGGGCAGCCAGTCCTCCTTTTGTTACAGTGGCATGGGGATCAAGAAGGAAACCAAAAAGGTACCACCACCAAGAACAGCAGCACCTAAACCCTCATCAATAAGGCAGAGGGAGGTGGGGGGCGAGTGGGGGAAGAGGAGGGAGAGGGAGACAGAGGAGAGAGGCTGGCAGGCAGAGGGAGAGCGAGCAGGCAGGCAAAGGGGAGAGCAAATAAAGGGAGCCCACAGACAGCAGTGCCTGGCACCCTGACAGCCCGCTGCCAGAGTTCATCTTCTGAAGCTGTCACGGGTTTATGGATGCCTCTAGACTGACAAGCTGACAAGATGAGGGAAACTACACTCAGAAAATGTATTCAGCAGCAGTAAATTGCTTCTCTTGCCCTAATGTGGTTTGCAGCTTCACTCAGGGAACTGATCTCATTTGGGGCGGTGCAGGGAGCAAATCAACTGTGTATATTCAGACATTATTATTGGAATCTGGAGACTGGAATAAATCTACAGAGGGACAAAGAAAAATCACCTTCTTGTGCACCACTACTAAAACATTAACATGTTAAAAGAACAAATACATAAATCTCAGATTATGCTCTGTCCCTATGTAAGCATTTTTGGTAGCAATGGTTGGGGGGGTGGGGCAGGAGCTAAACTCCTGAAAGCCTGGCACAAGAGGGGCTCTCTACTTCAAACCACAACAGAACACAGTGTTGTAGAGAAGCGGAGAGACAGGCAGGAAAAGAGGCACTTCCGACCACAGCAGCACACTCTGCACTTCAAAGATGCAACACCCCAGGTACGCTCAAAGCTGTATCCTTTCCCAGTCAGGGTTTGGGAGTAGAGGTTTTCAGACAGGATGACACACTAGCACACATCTCTAGAAGAGTTCTTTTAACAGGAGCTGACAGTGCACAGCAAACACTTCTGTGGTAAGACAGGGAGAGCTTAATGCGATGGAATGTTACAGGGATTAGAGAGCACTCTGGAAGAGGCCTGAATCTCACAGATTCATCAGGTGCCATCTCTGTTATAAAGTGAAAAAAGCACCTCCTTAAAATTTTATCCTGACAATAACAAACTAAAAACTAAAATCAGAAACAAGGGTCAGGGGTTTACCTACTATGATTTAACCTGCTTTTGTAGAATGTCCAGCTTTAAGGTCTGCCTCAAAGATATTTCCTACTGCCTCATTGCTTTGACAAGAGAAAAAAAAAAATCCCTGGAAGCTAGGGGAGAAAATGTTTTAAAATGTTTATTAAGAGTAAATTACTTTCCTTTTGAATTAACAATAAAACCCATTCTGAATAGGCACATGATTATGTATTCTTTTTGTCCTATAATGGCACAGGGATTTGCTCAATGTTTTTTAATCCTAGAAGATATATTGCAAAAACATTACATTACCTTATATTACAAAAAAAGCGCACAAATTCTTCATTCATTTATTTAATATGAAAACTGAAAAAAGCACTGAAGTCTTCCAGAAAGAAAAGCACATTGACACAAAGATATTTATTGCTAAGCGGTGAATAAAAGATGAGGTGCTGAGGGATAAGGATTACACACATAAAACTAGAGCTGCTGTCCTAATCAATCAATGTAAGTTAAATGGAAGTTGAGCACCTTTGAAAAATGTTGTTTCTACATCTAAGAGAGGAGACAATTCTCTATTTTGCCTCATTTAAAAAAAAAATCTTCTCACAAACATGTCATGCTACAAAGCAGCACTGCAAATCTGCAAACCTCTTTGTGAACTGTAGATGGATGATGCTGACGAAAAATTTCAAAGAATCATAACCTAAAACCATTAAAATTTTTAGCTTCCAGCTCCTGTCTATGCCAGTAAACAAACCCTTTCCATTCAAGCTGCAGTATGCAATCAGCAGATTTGGAAATCTCTTGATATTCCACTGATCAGAAAGATGACAGAAAATTCTGACTCCACACAACAAAGAATCAATTTTTAAAATAACCCAGAATTTCATGAGGGATTTCCACCATACACTTAATACAGCTTTCTCCAGTCTCCAGTGCTTTATAAAGATTCAGGCTTACTGGACACTTGCTGGTAATCTTTTCAAATCTATTCATTTAGAAAATACTAGAAAGAAGAATTACTACTGCGCCATATATATGAAGACATTTAACTTTTGCTCACTGCCTAAAGTCACAACTTCAGTCTTTCTCTCAAAGGCTGGATTTCCTCTTCTTCATCCTCCTTAATCAAACCTCCTACCCTTTCCCACGCCCTGCCAACTCCCACAACTATTACACAGTGTCCCTCAGATCACTGGCAAACAGAGGAATAATTTAGCCCAACGGATGTTAAGCACCATTTATGGCACCATTTAGTACATGAACTATGTCCTCATGCTAGCAGGTAGTTATGGTGAGATTTCAGTGGTATTTTTCTGAACAGTTCAGTCCTAGTTACCTTGCCATAACACAATAATGTAGCTCTGAACAGTGTAGGCTTGTGGTGATTGTTTCCAAAGAGCCCTGGAAATCAAGGGGGAAATGATGGATATTGTACCAGTTAACATGGTAGCTGCTGCTCAATTTAAGGACAGTCTCCCCTTCCCAGGAAGCCTCCCAGTCATTGGGATAATCCCGTAGGTCTTTCAATAACACGCCCTGTGCTGGCTGTGATATATAACAAAGCCTTTCTGACACTACTGCATGATCTTTATATTTGTTACTCAATGGATTTTAATCACATAGTGACAGCAGAGGCACAACCGCAGAATTATACAACACCAGAGGAGAGGGTCTCCACCAGAATCAGCAGACTGCTTCTGAGGGGTCCAAGAAAAGGCTACCAAGAAAACCAAGCCAATCTCCACAAGTTTTAATTCACTGTAAAGGTGTCAGTATGTTAGGCAATTTTTTTAGATTTGTGAATTAAAACAGATTTAAAAAGTAATTTTTGTGAGAGTAATGCCCAGAAAAATGAAAACAAACTCAAAATATCTAGTCATGATTCAGATGAAAGTCTCTCTTCTGCCACTGGCTGAAATCATGCCTGCTGCAGTATTTCTGGACCAGCCAGTATCTTTCCTCTACTTCTAATACCAATAATCTGGAAAACTCATCTAAAAATCAGAACCAACAACTCAGAGAAAGAAAGGTGTCTTTTAGAGTCCCTACACCTTAAGAAAGAATTATAGTTTTTACAAAAACATTAACAGTATTTGTAGTATTCCTCCTCACCAGGGTCATACTGTGTAATGGCATAATTTCTAAGAAGTTGCTAAGACCCAAACCTCTTGCAGTGTTTTGTATCAGCAGCTTAAAAGAGTACACAATACCAAGGTAAATACGTTTCAACTAAGCAGCCTTAGTTGGTGAATAACCCAATCTTCAAACGTTGCTCCATCCTGCCTGGGAGTGTGGACAGACCCTGACACCAGGACCCAGCTCTGCCGGCCGTGCTCAGACCCGGTGGAACTGCGCCCCATCAGCGGTGGCACTGCTGCACTGGGGTCACCCTTGCCTTCTGACTGCCTCGGCTCCCAGCTAGTGCTGGACCCTCACAAGAGGCTGGTGCATAGCGGCTGCAGGAACAGATTTAAAAATCAATGGAAACAATATTCATCTCTTGTAACTGTCAACTGTGCAGGTCATTTCTGGGAAGCCCTCCAAGCTGTCCATAATCAAAACCTAAGTTGATTTCTGAAGCCTTTAAACACGGCCTTCAGACCTTGGCAGTTCGGTGTGGGCCTTGGATCAACAACTTTAATACCAGACACAGTAAATATAATCTGAGAGACTGAGAGAGTTTTGTAATACATTAAACACATGAATCATTTTGTGGAAGAAGGTAAAAGAAAGGAAGAACATGCGTCTGCATTTATAGAAGAAAATATAACAATAATGTATTACTTTTCATCTTCCATGTTAAGGGAGGGGAAGAGCTCTTCATGTATTGAACAGAGCATTCCCCAACCATGATATTCATTTAAAATGCATGATGAATAGGGTGAAAAGGGTCAGAGTTAAGCCATTCAACTGACAAACGGATGATACATCCAGAAGGGAGGAACATGCCCCCACAAAGCACCCTAAGTCATGCCCTTCTGCTTTGTAATTAATTTTTTGTCTCTGTTCAGCTGTGCTCACATTTCTTATCTCTCAGATCTCCAAAGCCCACTTGGAGACAAAGTATGCTTACATGGAGGAAAGGATAATGGGGTTAGTGGGTGTTGCTATGCAGGTTTCTAGTCTTACATGGTCTTTACACTTCATAGTGCCCACGATTTCAGATAGTTCATTCATTTTTGTATTCATCTTTAATACTCGACAGGCTCATCTTCAGCAACAGCCAATCCTTAAAAATTACGTAAATTGTAACTGGCAAAAATCCACCATGAATGTTGCCAGTTCTCAAACTTCAGACCAATAAGCTAATTAAAATGTTTAAACCCAAATCCTGTCCAAGCACTAAAATGCAACCCTATTACATAAACGTGGCACGATGTCACAAAGACACAATTTAAATAAACTAGCACACCTCTGGAGATGTTTCAAGGACAGGACCTCATCGACAATATCAGGTTAATTCTTCAAGTTTGAGAGTAAGTGGTTTACTGTAATCTACTCCAGACATGGAGATGAAGAACTAGTGACTGCAAAGGAATACCTGGCAGACAAATCCTTATTAGAACCAACTAATAAAACAGACATAGTTAGGAATCAGAAAAAGTTAAAATATAATAAAATTCATTTACCTCTCTATTTCTGCTACAACTGAACAGAGTTATCTCCCAGGAAAATAAAGACTTTTGGGAAAATATAGGTTTTTTGAAAAGTAAGCTATAGGCATTTTGGGACTCACTTTCTGTAATTTAACTGCAGGATATTGCTGGCATTAAGACATTACTCAAGCAATAAGTAAGTATTACTAAAGATGAACTAATCATGTATTAGCACAAGGAAAGCCTAAATTCCACTTTTAAATTAATAATAAGAACTTAAATTTTCCAATAACTCTGCTTTCATGTAGAGTGAAATGGATTCTGCACGGACCTGGCTGTATATTCTAACTGCATGGTCCCCTTTCCATCTCCTATAATTTCCACATTTTTGCTGTCTTTCCCCATTTTCTACCCTTTGTGTCAATGAAATCAGTGGTGCAGTAGCAATTTACTGTGGCTATAGCTGAAGTCACACTGCTCTCCCTTTGCTCTTCGAGCCATGATACATGATCTTCTAGTCACATATACATTGACACTAGTAGAATACATGAAGCATTCCATTAATATTTTGACTCTCACTTATTATAAATATTTATCTATTTCACACATGGAAATTACACTAAATGTCTCTGGAAGTACACCACTATATTCAAGCTGAAAAGAATGTTAATGTGGTCACTACACTAATTCTACTCATCTTGAATTTTTTGTAATTTATTCTTTTTAAAATCTTGAGTTTGCAAAATTAGCTGCAGCTTCTTCTACCACTTTACTCTTCACAAGAATGTACTTTAAGTATATAAACATCAAACATTACAAGTTACTTTTGTTCCTTGACTAGTTTCTCTGCAAATCTGATAAAAAGTTTACAGGAGACAAGATATAGCATTTGAATCACACTGGAATCAGCTATGATAACAGGGCCTCACCAACTATATAGGTCATACCTCTCTTCTAAAATCCTTTCATCTAACCAAGGCCTAAGGACTCTTGTCTACATGTCTCTAGAAAACTCAGGGTTAGGATTAGGATTGTGAAAAAGCATAAAGCTGCAGCATGAGTGGCTGCCAAAAGAAAGTGGGAGCAGCGTGGAAATCAGCCCTGGAAAAAATCTTTCATTTCAACAGTATCAGAGCCTTTGCAGGAAAATTAGGGTAAAGTTCAGCTTTTGGTTGACATACAAAGGAATTTAGAATTGTAGCATGTGTAGAGCTCAAAGAGCCCAAAGTCCTTGTTTCAGCATATCCATCTTTCCCCACCACCTCAGCTACTGTACACTGGAACTCAGCACTAAGCACCAGCTCCTGCAATCTCCTTTCTATAAACCCAGACTACCTGCCTAAGTCATGAGCTGCTCCATCCTCCCTTCTCTGCCCCCTGATTTTCTGCTTCTGTTGAAGCCATAGTGGTCTACTCATATAAAGCAATCTGAGAAATCTATACAACATTCTTTAAGGCAGGAAAAAGTATTTCAACCAGATTTGTTCAGCACACACACAGAACTAAATCATCTCTGTTCTTTCCGAGAAAAAAATATAAGAACCTTTCACTGGACCAAATCATCCCTCTTTCTACTGCATTGATTGTAGGAACTTCCACTCCTAAGACAGGATTAACACTTTTGTAAGTATATTAGTACCTAAAAATTATAAACATCACAGGAGGCTAAATCTCTGCAAGTTTTCCGTCAGACATGTCAGCAGAACAGTGCTTTTTTTTTTTTTGCTACATTAGAGTGCAGTATTCAAACATATATACTAAATAAACTCCACAAGAATAACCTTCCCTCACCATTTATCCAGACGGAAACGAGGGGGAAGAAAGTAGGACTCCTTTCCTTCAGCACAGAATTTTGACCAATCCAGTATTTCTATTTTTAATTTTTAATTGCATTTATGATATTTCCTGTGGGTATAAGTCATGAATGCAGTTTCAGTATGCTGGAAGCAACGTAAATAGTTATTCCCAAAGGGATCTTACAGCTGTTATGCACGGGTCAGAGATTCTGTGAAACGCAAAATCTGAAACTTTAAAAGCTTTTTAGCCCACATCCTTCCCATTTCTTTTCAAAGGCAGAGTTAATGGATAATGAACAACATTGTCCCAAATTTTGCCCAGAAGGTATGGAAGTAGTAACTCCATCTAAATAAAGTAATATTTAGCAGTAAGCAACCACCCAGTCCTATCACAGTATCGCAGTCCCAGAACTGCATCAGAAATTCCTTCCTGATCTAAATTAACTCATCTGCCACTTTATTCTGACAACTGTACAACTGAAGACCAGAGACATGAAATTGTTTCCTCTGCAACTCTTTATAGACGGATGAAGGAGGAGTGCAACTTCACACTGCAGCAAAACAGTCTAGCCTCCTAGTCAGTCCATAAAAATGCAAAAGATTGTGCACCTACCTTTAATCACAGTCTGGTGAAGGAAAACACTCATCAGTTGCTTCACTCAGGAACAAGGTTCTGTTTTAAAATAAACAAGAAAGAGACAAAACAAGACTTAAAACAATCTTTCCGTCTCTCTCTTCCCTAACGCTAACCTTCAGCCGTGTTGGTAAACATTTACTTAGCAGGCGCACCTTGGCTCTCCACAACCAAGGTAATGATTACATTACACTAAACAGGGCACGAGGACATGAGGCCATGACAACAGCTGTGTTGGCAATGACTAGACAATGACACAGGGCTGCACTGCAGCAAGCTCAACTGTGCAGGAGTGAGAAAGAGTGGGGCAAGATAAGAAATGACAAATGCAGAGGGGAAAAATACCCACAATCAACAAACCAGGAATCTGGATTTAGAACCACAAAGGAAAAAGAAAGTTCACAGAACAAGCAAATTCATTATGAGCTGAGAGAACTGGAAATGCCAGCACAATCCGAATGGGATTTCTCACACCTGTTCATTAATATTGTTGTCTTTGAAACAACCAACAAAGCAAACTGTAAGATGTTACCTTCTTTTGTCTTGGCCACAGCTAAATCAGTTCAGTAAAACTTCAATGGTGTGACAAAGTCTGTGTAGTCTATTCCCCAAAGCCTGAACAATTAGGTATACAAAAACAATGTCTCCAATGAAACAAAAACAAGCCACCCCCAAGGAGGGAGTCACACCCTCCTCCACATCCCCGCCTGGCTGGCGATCACACAGATGGAAGTACTTTGTGAATCCAACTGAAGCTCAGGAAACGTGTACACACACTGACACAGGCACGCAGAGCTGCTTGCCAGGGAGGGCGTCTCAAGTCACCAACACCCCGAGGGAGGGCTCAGACTAGACTGCTATAATTTTATTATACCTGTTGGACAGCCTCTGAAGTCAGCTCTTTCACATCATTTGTGCCCCAGATATGCTGGTACCTCTGTAGCCTTCCAGTTCACACAGACCCTGATTCAGCAAAAATTCTGACCTTTGAATTTCTAATAATCTCTAATACCTCCACAGCCAATTACTAAACAAGAACCACACTTGCTCTGCCTGTAAATAGAATGAAGCACACCCAGCTCTTGCCTTCCTCACATAATTACAAGAGCAAAAGTTTCTCTTTTTTCCTAGTTGGATAAAGATAGTTTAGTAAAAAAAGAACCTATTCTTCTGCAGGACACATTTTTCCTCTTTTCTTTTAACCCATAATTCTTATCTTCCTTCACTAAATAGTTTGAGAAGACAGAATAAGAAGCTCTGCATGCCTGGCCTCCGTAGATCCCGAAACACCAGGGTAAACATCAGAACAACCAGAAGCAACCACAAAACAACTAAACTACAGAAGATGTGAATATTTGATTTCACTGTAAAAAGAGTAGACAACTAAAGAAATGGGTTTTATTCACAGAACAATCCAGTGGGAATCACTGAGAAAAACAGTCAAATTAGGAAGTTAATTATTAGCAAAATTTATAAAATTTTACCCTCATGGTCGTTGGTAAGACCCACACAAGCAGATACACCAACATCCAACTACTGGCATTTAACAGAAATTTCCCATGGGGGTGGCGCTCGGTTTCACTGCAAAATATCTTGCACTCTCTGATGTAAACTATTACCAAAGTGGTGATTTGGAACAAGATAGATTATCAGCCTGATCTAGTTGATTTTATTGTCCAGAATACAGAAAACTTGAAAAAACCCAAAAGGATTAGCAGATAGCAAATGCAGGGGAGACACTCAGAGAGGAATA
>VYZR01042337.1:13875-34040 GCA_013400675.1 Oxylabes madagascariensis
AGTGCGGGGAATGCCGGCAGTGCCACCGGGCTGAGCTGCCCTGGGAATGCTGTGCCCCCAGTGCGGGGAATGCCGGCAGTGCCACCGGGCTGAGCTGCCCTGGGAATGCTGTGCCCCAGTGCGGAATTAGGGCCGGGGTCGTGCTGTCAGACAGCAGCGTGCGCTTCTTTCGGCTCGGGTGCTCGGCCGGGCTTCCTTGGCTCTTTGTTTCGGGGGCGGTAATTTTTTTTTTTTTTTCCCTTACTGTGTGCAGTATGAATTTACGTGTTGCAGACTGGCTTGTCTTCCTGTCCGAAAAGCGAAGGTTTAGGGAAAAGGGGCTCATACATGCAGGTGTGAGTCGGGAGGACCCAGGAAGGGGCCAGGTGCAGGTGGTCCTCGGTGTCAGGCATGGCTGAACATTCCCTACACCCAGCTGTGCCCAGGTGGCCAAGGAGGCCGGTGCCATCCTGGCCTGTGTCCGCAATAGTGTGGCCGGCAGCACCAGGGTGATGATTGTCCAACTGCGCTCAGCACTGCTGAGGGCACACCTCAAATCCTGTGTTCACTTCTGGATTTCTCTCTACAGTGAAGACATTGAGGTGCTGGAATGTGCCCAGAGAAAGGCAGCAGAGGTGGTGAAGGGTCTGGAGCGCAAGTCCCGTGAAGAGCAGCAGAGGGAATTGGGTTTGTTCGGCCTGGAGAAAAGGAGGGTCAGGGGTGACATTTTTGCTCTCTACGACTACCTAAAGGAGGCTGTAGCCAGGTCAGTCTATTCTCCCAAGTAACAAGTCATACCAGGAGAGATTTAGATTAGATATCAGGAAAAAATTCTTCACTGAAACGGCATTCAGGCATCAGAACAGGCTGCTCAGGGAAGTGGTTGAGTCACCGTCCCTGGAGATACTTATTAGACATGTAGATGTGGCACTTGGGGACGTGGTTAGTGGTGGGCTTGGTAGTTCTGGTTTAACAGTTAGACTTGATTTTAAAGGCCTTGTTCAACCTAAATGATTCTGTGATCTCTTATGTCACCGAGAAGTGGTCTTTTAGACTGAGGATGCCTTGCCCTACCGGCTTGCTTTCCTGCTATACATTCTGTGATACATTTCTGCTTTGGTGGTTACTCATCTAGCTCTCATTTTGCACTGCCTTTCTTACTAAACCAGCTTGTTTTCTCTTTGGAGGAGCTGTAGAAATTGAATGCAGCTTATACTTTCATTTTTGCAGTGGAGAAGGAACCAGATTTCTGTGGTATTTAGTGAGTGAGTTTATGCTAGGCTACCTGCTCCATTGCTAATACGTGCAAGTACCGTTATTCCCACTTCCGTCCTCTGGCCCGCTCCAGTTTCAGCAAGTGGTGAAACAAAGAGGCAAAATATGTGAAACAGGAAGTAATGACAGGCTAAGAAAGCTTCTTTGTAGTCACTCAAGTGTGCTTCTTTAAGAACTTCATTTCTTTGCTAGTGGACAGATAATTTGATTAGAAACTGAGGGGGTCTCCTTATGGTAAGAGGAAAATATGCCATTTTCCTATCTCTATAAAACACTACCAGGTGAAGGGTGTTAGAATTGATTTTGAAGGGAAGAAACAGCATAAAAATGCTGGTCAGCTGTTAAATCTAAGTGCTTTTATGGATAAGTATCTGTATTTGGAATTAAAAAAAAATTTTGTAATTCTGAGATTTTTTGTCATTTTTGGATATAAGGTTTTTTTTCACTTTTTTAAACTGTTTGGAATGTGTTGCCTGCCTAGGTGGAGTTCATTTCCCATTCAGCATCAAGACTTTCTGTACACCTTTTTTCTTAGGTACCAGTTTCCAGTTGAATCTTCCAATCTTATCTACCAAGGATCAGACAACAAACATTAAACGGTTTTTCAAAAATGTATGCAGTTTTTCTTGAGCTTAATGTTTGAAAATGTTTGATTTTGCATGACTACCCAGGCAAATGAGTTTGAGATTTCAGAAATATCTCTGCTGAACCTCCTGACCCCACACAGCTGAACTGTGGGATTCATGGTGCCAAACTGTCCTACGGGAGGTGATTATGGTTATAATTCATTTGTTTTAAAAACACAGGGAATAACCAGTGCTCAGGAGTCAAAAGGTAATATAATTATACTGCTTTCATTACACTTGCATAACTAAATTTGGGTATGATTAGGATGGCATAAGGTTTGCCTTAAGGAGCTTCTTAATCTCCTCTTGTTTTAGGCTGTGAAATTATTTTTTTTAATTGCCTTTGGTCTGCCTAAGTCATATTCTAATGGCATTTTATGGTAGTCTGACTTCTAAAAGAGTTATAGTAATCTTAAAAGTGAAACACTAATCTGAGTTGCTGTCTGACATCTGGCCCTAAATCACTTCAGGATCTGTTTTCTGGTTTGATGGAATTTGGGAATGCCTGGTGAACACAGGGCATCCTTCCCACACTCCTGGGGTGATGCAGCTGGCCTGATGCCAGCGTGTAGCAGCAATAGGGAACTTCGCCCATGTGCTCCATTGCTGGGATTCCCAGCACAGCAGATGTCAGTTCTTCCTCCATGCATGGTTGCAGTACTCTGGATCAGATAACAATGCTGTACAGTCAGAAAGACAGAGAGGCAGCTACTTATTAGTGAAAAAGTCAGAGTTTCGTGATAGAAAACACGAGTTCCACCTCTTCAGCTGCAGGCAGCAATGTAAAAGCAGTCACTGGCAGTTTTAAGAGGGGAGTTTGTTGCTAGGGATCTTGTACCAGTTCTGAGGTGTTAGTCTAGTTTGCATATTACAAAATTTGGTTTGATGAAAAGTTTTGATTTTTTCCCATGAACAATATAACTCATGGTTGGACTATCTGTTGCCTGATAGCATAAAAGCATAACAAAAAAAACCCATAAAGGTGTCCCAGCATAGATGAGGACAAAGAGGAAATAAGGGGGCCACTGTCCACTTCTTGAGAGGACTCTGGTGAAGGCAAGCATTGTAAAATACTTCAAAACTTTTACAGCTTTCTTCATTAATTTTCTGAGAAATTTTGAAGTCAGCATCTTTTGGTTTCTTTTCAGCCTTACACTGTGCTTGTAGCTTCTTCCCATTTTTACACTGTTCTACACGCTACATTTTTGGCATTGTCAAGATCCAGACCCAAATGCTTGGGATTTCTCTGTAGCCTATGGGGACATGCTGGAAGCTCCTAACAGAGAGAGGAAGTGTGTCTCTAGCTCCTATCCCCATGTCACCAGTGAGGACAGATGCCACTGTGTACCTGTGCAGAGGGGTGTGTCAAGCAAGGCAGCTTGTACTACCCACACTTCTTTCAACAAACATTTTTCTGAGGAGAATGCTGTAGACCGAACAGAAGACATGTTGTCTTACTTGAGCCATATTCTGGGATGGTGGAGGGTTAAAGGTGAGGCAAGGTGTGGCTGTGTATGCTCAGTCTCTGGTCCTTTCACTAGTTCTGCTTGTGGTCTTCAGCAGGACCCCGTCTCAGGTGCCTTGTCCATACATAATATGTTGCTGAGGTTCTCCACATATTTGAAGTGTTTAGTGTTTATGTTTCCAGGGCAGGGCAGTCACGTTGGGTAAATGATGCTATGAAAGTGAGAATTGTGTACCTTAGCATCAAACTAGTGCCTTGATACGACGTGGCGTCCATGAGGCTTTGGCCATCATCAAGTCTGCCCTTGTATCTGTGCAACAAAGCAGCATCAAGGCAAGGTTCTTGGCACTGCCCGAAGGTCAGCTGCCACCAGGGAAACCACAGAATGGCCTGGGATGGAAGGGACCTTACAGATCACCTGGTTCCAACTCCGTGCCATGCACAGGGACACCTTTCACTAGACCAAGTTGCTCAGAACTCCATCCAACCTGGAGGCCTTGAACACTTTCAGGGCTGGAACATCCACAGCTTCTCTGGGCAGCCTGTCCCACTGCCTCACCAGCTAACCTAACCCTGCCCTCTTTCAATCTAAAGCTATCACCCCTTGTTATGTCACTAAATCCCTTTGTAAAAACTCCCTCTCCATCTTTTTTGTAAGTCCCTTTAGGTACAGGAAGGTGCTATAAGGTCTTCTAGGAGCCTTCCAGGCTGAGCAACCTCAGGTCTTTTAGTCTGTTCTCATAAGAGAGGTGCTTCATCCCCCTGATCATCTTCATGGCCTCCTCTGTGGACCTTGCACCATTAGGTCCACATCCTTCTTATGCTGGGGCTCCCAGAGCTGGATGCAGTACTGTAGGTGGGGTCTCACGACAGTGGAGGCCAGAATCGCCTCCCTTGAATGGTCAGCAAGGTTCTAATTGCCAAGCTTGTGCAAAATCAGTCTGTTGCAAACGTAAATACTTGGTTCAGGTCTGTCTGTACGACAAAGAGAAGCTCTACCCATTTTCCCCAGTTTTTCTCTGAGCAAAGCCCCCGTGCCAGGGGCTTGTTTGTGAGCAGCTTGGAGATGTGTTTATTGTCCTTCAATTCTGGTTTCATTTTGGGTCATTTCCTGCACATGAATTTCAGCTGTGATGTTCTTGCCAAAGGCCAAGGCCTTAAAAATTGGGTGTTTCATATAAATGAAGAACTTAAAAAATTATACTGCTGGGTTCCATGTCAGAAACTGTGCAGTACTCTGTATTACATTTTCTTACTTTACAAGTGAAAATACATTGTGCCTTTGCCAAGTGCCAGTCCCTCAAAAAGAGCTCAATATGCAAGGTCACACTTAACTATATTTTACAGGGCTGCATGATTTGTATTTTATTTTTATTTTAGTGCCACGTAACTGTCAGTAGGCAGTTTGTGCAAATGCAGAGATGTCAGGGAGCTATGGTCTCTTGATCCCTGAAACTGATGTCTGGAGTGCTTTGCTTGAAACTATTCTTGCATCCAAATGTCTGTAAAAATACCAACTGTGCATTAGCAATGACAATAATGACAGTGATATTATTATGCATAATAATAATAATAATAATAATGTGGTTTTACAAGTAGAAAGAATTCACACAGAATATTCTGAGTTCTTGAATCACATTTTTATGAAATGTTTCTTTTAGCTTTGACTTTGGTATTACACTAAGTGATAACTTAAATTTCAGTTGCTATCTTGACGCAGTCAATTTCACCTTTCAGTATGCTTTTTTTGTGTAATATTTTAGGTCAGAAGTGCCTCATAATGCACTCTCACAAAAAGGCAGAGGACTCCTGTGTTCTTGAGCTATTTAAAATATGCCAGTTTGAAAGTGCTGCCCTTGAAGTGATGACGACAGAGCAGGGTTTAAACACTCCAGCTGCTTCCATGCAAATACCATGAGCTCTGCAGAATAAAGCTGTAAGTTTTGGCTTTTGTCAAACTGGACACTGAGAGGCAGAGGGGGAGAGATGCAAGACCAATTTCTGCCATATGCATTCAGAGTGATGGCTTCGATATTTTGCTTTCTTTGACCTTGCTTGGTGCTTCTAATGTGTCTTGAAAAAAGGGCAAGATACAAGTAAAACTCCCCAGCAAACAGATAAAACTGCTGGAATAACCTCTGCACACACCTGCTGAGGAAGCACAGGCTTTGTGGTCTGGTGCACCACCAGGAGATATGAATTATTTGTGATTATTAATAATAAATTATATGTAATTACTAATCCACGTGAAAAATACACAGCTCTGTGCCGTCTGCACACGGAATTGGGTACACTCAGGAGAGGGCCATGCTCTGAAGACAGACATAAAATCTGTGTGGAGTTCAGACCCTGTACAGAGATGGGAATAATGAGCAACACAGATGTAGTTTGCTGAGATGGGGCTGGCTTTCTCCTTGGACAGTAAACAAGCTCAGAAGAGTTGATTTTTTTTGTTTGTTTGTCATTGGTTACTTGATCCTGCTGTTTTCCTGGATATCAGTTGGGACAACTTTTTATCAACAGGTAGCTTAAAATTCCTTGGATTGTCCTGTGTTGTGTGCTTACATAGCATCCAGGCAGAGCCAGGGGCACTTCCTGCACCAGGGAGCCCCAGGAGTGGGGCAGCTGCCACTGGACCTCTGCCTGGAGAGACCAGAAGGGATTCTGCCTGTGGTATCCCCATCCTCCTGAGCACCTGACTGAGCATCCTTGGAGGATGGGGTGGTTGATGCAAGTCTTGTGCTGTTTAGCAAACAAGATTTAAAAATTAGGAGGAGGAAAATTACTGTTATTGCTGAGTAAGACTTCTTTTTCCCCCCTAACCAGGTTTCAGTTATCTAGACATATCAACATAAAAACCCAAGGTATTTATACTTGTCAGCTACACTTAAGATGTTCAGGAGGAAAATATTTCCTTTATTCTGTCAGTTTGGATTCAGCATGGAAAAATAAAAAGAAAAATTAAAAAAAAAAAAAAAAAGGCATTTTGAGAATTGTGAAACAACCATGAGAGGCATTAGGGATGACTCAACATGCAACTCTGCAGCAGGCAGAATAAGAATTCTTAGAGTGGGCTTCTTTCAAATAATAGATTTAGTGCATTTACGTAAGTTCTGTTTGAAGTGTACAGGCATTAAATAGCAATTCTGAATGGGAACAGATTTTTTCCACATTAAGAAAAAAACAGTAGCAGAGATTTCAGAGGCTCCTTCTTTAAAAGGAGGGTTTTTTTTTTTTTTTTCATTTTTTTAGATAGGAATAAGAGTTTTAGAGAGAGATTCATGTTTATTTAATGACATGAAATGCTTTTCATGTGTTTCTCGTCCAGTATTCTGGACTATAAATTCTCAGAAGGCTTCTGTCATGTTTTTTCTTACTTAAATGGGAGTGGAGCTAAGCATTATTCATCTGAAGGTCTTGGATGAAGCACCCCTTCGTGCCTTAAAAAGGAAGCTGAATTGTACAGGAAATGAAGAACTGAATTTTCTTTTTGTTCTCATAGGCATTTGTAGAGAGAAAATGGTATGTGCAGGCTAAGGCATGCATTAATATCTTGATCATATAGCTGAAATTGGCTTTGTAAAGGTAATTCTAGTAGGGCACATTTTAGATAATCACCCAGTAGGTAAGAACACATTATCTGCTGCACAGTAGGAATAAGTATGTGTCACAACTGGATAGATACATTAACAGCAGCAGTTCCTCTTGATGAGCAGGTAGTCTGAAGAAGGCTGCCAGCTCTATACTCTATATTTTCTGAAAAAAAAAAAAGAAAAAAAAAAAAAAAAAAAAAAAAAAAAAAAAAAAAAAAAAAAAAAAAAAAAAAAAAAAAAAGACTGAGGGAGCTAAGAGGGCACTTGGGACAGCCATGTGCAGAAGAGATGCGTAAATAAAATCTTTCTTGCAACTGATGGGCTTCAGTGTTACCAAAACTATGCTGTTTTCTAGATAATTGCGTGATTCTACTTATGGTTTGGGGCTGGGATTCTCATTTGGTTTTTTGGGTTTTTTTTCAGTAGAAGATATCTGATCAGCAGACATGGTTGAACATTTGATAAGTCACTGACAATTACCATCTTTGTCTGTAAATTATTTTCTTTTTCTTATTATACAAAGGAGAGATCCTTATGTCTCCTGTTTGTTAGAACAGGTGAATGTTGTTTAACAAGTTGACATTGCTTTACTCAGTAAAGGAAGGGGTTTGTAATGAAATAGTTGTTGAATTAAGCAGTGCTTCTCACATATCTTGTTATGTGTTTGATCTGTTTGTTTCCTTTTTTTGGTGCAGTGCTGATAATAAACTGGGAAATCAAAGAATTTGTGATCTCTTGGCACCACTTAAAAAAAGCATGTTTCTCTTTTCTAAACTCTAATAGGATGTAATTTTTTGTAGGTACTGAATTTGTATAATTAATATTTTTTCTGTGTCTCCTTCTTGGCTCATTCAGTTGAGGTCTCTGTACACATGTGCATCATGCTTGTGCCTGCTCTCTAAGGGTAAGTTTGTTTGTTTTCCCTTATAAGAGGGACTTCTCCTCTTCTCTAACATACCTTGGTGCTGCTGGAGTACAATCTGGAAAATAGCAATGTGCAACGTGAAGAGAAATCCGCATGCACACCTTGAACACAGGCAGCCTTGGACCTCCATGCCCAGCTTTGCACATCTCAGTTGAGGGGTCTCCCTTCCCAGCTCTGCATCCAACAGAGGAGGGAGGAGGAGCGGTACAGGTGGGGCAGCATATGGGCTGGAACAGAGGAGTCCCACACTCTGCCTCCCTCTTTGAATGAGGCTATACCTGCTTTTTGGGAACTAGGAACATAATTTTGTGTGATGGGCATATGAAACCTGGCCACTTTATGGTGACAGGTGCTAGGTCCTGCTTTCAGTACCAAAAAGACAGTGAAGAGGAATGTCCCGAAAAGTAATCATTCTGTCAGTTTTTAATTTGGGAAGACACTCTGTCATCTTTCTGATGGCCTTGTTAATGGTATGGAGAAAAGCAGTAAAAGGTGATTGCACCGTCAGACATGCTGAAATATTCAGTAATGCATACACTGCTGTCAGCTAGTTCCCAATCTGATCTCTGACATTTCATCAGTTAAGGCTTATTTAAGGTGGCAGCCTCCAAAAAAGTTGTGAGGGAGTCAAATGTGAAGCAAATCCTTTAGAGAGTCTTCCTGAGTTACTTGAGAATGAAACAGATGTTGCAGAGTCTCTTATCTTTTTTTCTGGCCTTTTTTGTTGGTTTTTTTTCTTTTGTGTGTCTCTCTTGCTGACTTTGCAGGGGGTAAAAGCTTAAGGCTTGGCACTAGCAGGAAGCTGATGTGGCATGAAAAGAAAACATGGTGTACTACTTGCTCTGTAAGATAAACACTGCTATCAGCTCCAGCACTGTTCTGTTCTTCCAAATGTCTGCATGGCAGAAGAGTCAGGCCTCCCTGTCATGCTGATGCTCACAGTCAGTGTTCAAGGGAGCCCCAACTGCTCCTGTCACTGCCTCCTGAGGACCAGGATGAATTGTGCCCATATCTCAGGGAATGAATTTGGTTTAAAGATCTGTGGGTTTATTTCACTCCCCCAACTAATGTGTTATTAATCTAATTGCTCGTTGGTTTCTGAAGACTTTTGGAAGGTGCAGGGAGGGGGGTGGCAAGATCTATTTTAAGCTGCTGCCTTCTTTAATTTATGCTCATGAGGTATTTTTACCAGCAGCACTTTGTGATCCAACTGCTGCTTCTAAATGTCATTTACTTGAATAAAAAATGTAATTAATTTTTAAGTGTGACATAAGTACTGAAAGTATTATCTGAATCACAAAGTGCTCTTTGAACAGCAGCTTTCCCATGACAGGAGGGAAAGTTCATGAAGTCCAAGGTATGCTGGAACACAAGTGTAGCAAAAATACTCAAAATCGCTTGTTTGCAGGTTTTTCCGTTGCCCATTAGGCTTTCTAGTACGGAAATACCCATTTATAAATCCCCCATATTAAATAAAAAATGGGTGAGCACTATTTGCTTATCTTGTGTTCTCTGACACTGATTGGTGTTTCTGATGGAAATCAGTAAGCCTGTGCTTCCCAGCATTCCTTGAAGAGCAGTTGCTCAAGCACCTGTTAACCATATGCATTGAAAGAGATCTTGTTGAACTCCAGTAGCCTGAGGTTTTTTCAGGATTATTACCATCAAAAACTTTTTCAAAAGATTGCTTGATTCAGTCTAAAAACTGATGCAGAGCTCTCATCTTTCTGCCTGTAAAAGGGGTGTAAGGGAAGAAATTTTGCATTCACATGTATTTCTTGGTACTCCATAATGCAAAGTATGTCATTTTAACAGATGGACTAGGTCTTGATTTTTTTATAGAGCCAGTTTGTTCAAAATCAAATGTGGGAGTGGACCATACAGTCCTTTTAAGTAATGAAATGAACATCTGCTGCAGCTTACCTTTGATACCAGATATTTAAATCGGTGTTAATTTCAATCATCATTGGTTTGCATACAACAGTGTAAATCCAGAATACTCACTGATCCATGGGCTGAACATCTGTGAGCTATCAGGTTCCATTCTAGTGGACAGAAGGTTCAGTTATTCACAGTCCACTGAGGGTTTTTTCAATGCCGATGCCTTTATCCTAAAGAAGAGAGAGAAGAAATTGCAATTGCCTGATTCTGCTGGGATTGTCATTTCTCTAGGTAGAAGTTAGTGTGCTCATTGAGAATGTGCCTACCAGTGTCCCTCAGGAGGAAGTGGGAGTGTGTTTATATGTGTGTGTGAGCTGTAAGTGGGAGTGTCTGGTTGCTCTGTGAAGTTTTCCATTTCCAAACCTTACAGCTGATGTTTTGTTGTCTGTTACTTGGCACTGGTAATAAACATTTTCTGGAGCTTCAGAACTAGCACCCCAACCCCGCCTCTGATTACTTGAAATTTATTGACACCTTTTTATTTACAGCTCTTAACCTGCCTTTAGTTCGCAGGAGAGACAAGGTCTGGGTCTCACCACCAGATGACTTGCATACAACGTCTTGTAATAAAACTTCCTCAAACAACAGAATATTGGGAAAGGCCAAGTTTCAGCAGTGCTCTGTATATATGCAACCGGGCTCATAAAAATGAGTGCATCACTGTTTATCTTGTTGCTAAGGTTGGAATTGATTTGTAACTCTTTGACTGGATTGTTGTCCACAGTGCATGGGCTTAACTTACTTGGAAAACTTAAGCCCCTCTTAAATTTCCTGTTAAAGCCAGGAGGGGCAGAAGTTCAGCTGACATAAAACTATGTGGAATGAGTAATCCCCCCTGTAGACTCCCTGGAGAAGGATCTTTTCAGCCTTCTCTGTGGATGCCTTTATAAAAAGTTTAGTTCTTTTAAGGTTTTGCACTAAATCAATAAATAAGTTAATAACAGAGCAGCTGTTCATCATGACCTCTGGGAATTTCCTATATTCAAATTTCATCCAGAGGACAAATTTCTCACTTAGGGAGCAGACACTGCCTTTGTCAACTGCTGAATCTCCAGGCCCTCTCTCACTTGTAGGTCTTCTTATCAACAATAGACAACCATAACCTTTCCTAACCTTGTCTGTAGTGCCAGGAGAGTGACAGAATTTTGTCCTTGTTTATGTCTGTGAAGAACAGTGAGCGTGCACCCCCTCTGTGGTGATCTCCTGAGCTTTCTACCAAATCCCTGGGGAGGATCTTTCTCTGGAGTTTTAAACTGACCCTAAACTTACCCAAATTGAGGCAGGAACATTCCTTTAATTCCCCAGGCAGTCATATGATGCTTAGTCAGCTAATATTGCCTTATATGGCCCATTTGTTGACTACAAGTAAGTCCTATGAACCCCTGGTCTTTAAAGCCATGACTTACAGACAAAATAATGATGGTACAGGTCAGCACATCCTGAAGTTAAAAAAAAAAAAAAAAAAAAAAAAAATAAATAATTTTGGGGTGGTTTCTTTTCTTAGTGAGCAGTGGGTTTGATACCAGTCTTCCTGTGACTCCACAGGTAACTATATATGTAGCCTTCGCTGTGTGCAGGAAAGCCTGGAAATATGAACTATGTGCACCCAAGCCCCTAGAAACTTGAAAAACTAAGTATATAAATTATCTGTATTAAGTAAAATACATTAATCTTTTGCACATCATGTTTTTGTGTTTCATTTGAAGTGGTATCCTGTTTGGATGATCTTTCTTTTTGCAAGAAAACAAACAGAAACAAGTACTTCAAAATAGTGATAAAATTTCTCCCTCTTTCTTTTGATCCCTATTTTAGGAAGGCATGAGGTGTGGTCCTGGAAAACAGCCAGCAAGGAATCCCTGTGTCTCATGTGGCAAAAAGTGAAAGTGCAGCTAATGTTAAGTATGTCCTTCCTCACTGCTCTTTTTTGGTATTGTAGAAGGCTATACAGCTTTTTAGCACAGCTGCTGAAACGGTAGGTATTTCAGACTTCAATCTTCCACACTGTTGCTTATTTCAGTAAATACTGACCTTCCACACCTCATTGACACCTGTTCTATCATTTATATTTCAGGTGGAGCAACTACCTGCAGAGGCAACTCATAAGTAAGTTTTTTGTTGTCACTCTACATTCATTAATCACCCTCGTAACTTCCCTTTAGATACAGAACAGCAGAACGTAACTCATCTGTGAATCAATCTCGATTTAGGGAATCTCAGTGTACTGCCAGAAGTTGATCTACTTGGTTATAGTGCAAGAGAATGGAAAGGAGAAACAAAGCAGGCCAAACAGATGAGGGAGGTAAGAGTTAAATTTTAATCTCTGCATGAGGACAGGGGAGAAGCAGCATCTGGGAAAGGAATAGCACTCACAGTGCAAACAGCTGCAGCAGCTATCAAAGCCTACTACAGTGGCTAGTCAAATGAAAAGCAAAAGGGACAGCAGGAACATAGGTCTAAATAAAAAGTGCAGCAGTGCAGGTCAAAATGTAGATCAAGTTTTAGTCTTGTATATATTCTGAATTTCCTCTTCTAGCACCAGCAACCCACACAGCGACCTTAACAGGAAAAATCATTCCCAGTGCGGAAGCTTGAATAATGTGATCCTAGGTGCAGTCACTTGGCCAGCCTTTGATTTAAGGTAAAAACTCTTATTCCAGGGAGGAAGGAAGCACCACATCTCCCAAGCTCTGAAGGTCCATGCCTGGCAGCCTTCTCTCCAGCACCACCAGCTGCAGCTGGCGGCAGGCAGGGCAGGAGCTGGCATCTAACCTGTGCCAGCTTGGGTGCTGCCCAGCAGGCTGGGAGCTGGGGTGCTGGAGGGTGGCCATCCCATGCCTTTGGGCAGTGTCCTCTGCTTCAGCTCTGCACCCCTGCCCAGGTGCTTCTGTGCTGGTGTCTTCCCCTGCACAGGGCGCTGCTGGCAAGACAGGCAGTTCAACTGCACCAGTGTATTTGACATGTATTTGCTTTAGGTCATGATATCAGAATCTCAGGCCAAGTGCATACCAAGAAGGACTTAAAGGGTAAAAAGAAGCTGCTAAGGATAAACAGTAGCATAAAGGGGTTGTAGAAAAAAGAAGATAGTTTTCAAAAAGCTGGAGTTGCGTTGAAGTGATGAACGGGGAAAAAAGATCCAGTTTTGCCATGTTAAATGCAAGAACGCAGCAGTGCCAAGAGTTCACAGAACAACACACAAGGCCAAAAACTATTTGGAGGAGCATGTAACAAAAGACAGCAAAACTGCTAATAAATTTGCAAGCCCATACTGGGCAACAAGCCTTTCAGAAAATCTATGAGCCTTCTGGACGACCAGACCTGAAAAGGAGAAAGGAGACTCCTGTATATGGAGCAGTCAGTGGATGTCTGGTTGCATCAGGTGGAAGTTGCCATGGAAGAAGCACATTTTAGGATGAAGTCTTATGAGATCCTGCATAACATGCTTGTTGTCCCCAAAAGGAGCAATGCCATGTTTGTCTTGTCTCTCCCTCTTTCTCGCCTTGTCCAGGCTAAGCAGTCCCTCTCCCTCTTCTGTGCCAACTCCCATCCTCTTTCAGATATGGTCCTGGATGGTGAGGTGATAAAGCAGGTCATCCAGAAAGAAGCTTCTCTGAGGCCTTCAAGCTTGCTGAAGCAGCAGGAAGCTCCCCCAGCAGCAAGAGTTTAATAGGCTTACTATCTCAGTTGATACAGTAAGAGTAAGGGGACAGAATGCAGCTGAGAAGTGGTGGTGGGATGGGTGAGGGTGCAACCAAGATAAACAGCGGATGAGGAATTGAGACCATCCTGCTGCCCCCTTCAGGAAGCAAACTGGAAGTGATGGAGCAGCCTGTGGGACTGTAGAGTCCTCTCCCTAATTCTCTGCCAGTTTATTGCTCAGAATTGTCTCAACAAAGGCTCAGATGGCAGCCAGTGGTAATGCAGAGTGTGTAGCTGGACCAAGGGCCATCCGCTTCAGCACAGAGCTGCCAGATCTGCTCTGCCTGAGGTCAGTGTTGCACGATGGATTCAGGTCAATGTAAGGAGATGTTTTTGCCAAATGGAGTTTTCTCCAGATACTCCTTTCTGCCCTTTTGCTGCTGCATCTCACATGTCAGTGCAAATTGTAAAATGCTTGAGGTTAATGCTGTTACAGCACAGAAATCTGTGCTGATCTGCTCTAATTTGGTTGACCGTGTGAATGTTTACAGTAGCAACAGTGCAGAAACTTGAACAGTTGCTGGGTTTGGAAGGAATGCAGAATCACTCTTAAGAGGCAGCACCAGTCTAAGGTGTTTACAAAAACATGGTGTTTAACATTTCTGTGTATATAAATCTTAAAAATATACTCTCTTGTTCCCCTAGCTCCATCTCATGAGTAGTTTGGAATTGGACTTCAAACAACATGGTTTTTTTCCACAATTTAATATTTCTTATTGCTAATTTTTCTTGGTCTTTTTCTAGGCATATGAAGAATTGTTTAGGAGCTGTCATATCAAATACCTGAGACAAGTCAGGAGGGACAACTATAGTGTAATAAGAGCAGTACTTTTTCAGATATTCAGCCAAGGCATTCCTTTTCCTTCGTGGATGAAGGAAAGAGATATATTGAAGGTAAAATTCATTTCCTAAATGAACACATTTTAGCTATCCATGCACAGCAGAAGGAAACTTTGTTCAGTGTGAAAAGTGGTATGTTGGCTGTCAAAGTGGAGAATCATTATCAGAATTCAAAGAGAAGTTTTTTCAACCCATTGAACTACATCTAATTGAAAAACTGTCCCTGATCTAAATATACCAATGTGAACATGAGTCTAAATGATGAAAAAAAAAAGTAAAATGGACAGATGAATGTTACTGCCATCCTGCTAGATGTCACTCCCTTAACACAACAAGTTATTTGAATCCTCCCCATCCACATCCATGCAAAGTTCAGTGGCTCACTTGGGAGCAGCTGTGTTGCTGGAGCAGCAGGAATCCTGCCCTGGGCTCCAGGAGCTTCAGCAGGAGATACTGGCAGAGAGATGGGATCTATAGCTTCTGCCTGTAGAGAAGCGTGTGCAGATTGGAAGGTGTCTGTAATCCTAAATACCACACTGAATATGGAAGTATCCAGCTTTTCCAGAGTGTGGGCTATATATTTTACTGAGAGCATATTTTCATCTTTTTTTTGGCTGGTCCTGTTTTAAAAGTTTCTTTAAGACTTGGCAGTCAAGTGCATCCTCCTTTATAGCATTTGAATTGTGAGGTCCATTTGCTTTGTTGTTTGAACTGTACAAACAGCTGATAGAACCACATCGTAAATTGTATGTAGACAAGTTTATATAACCTTATACTCTGCTTCTTGTTATGGTTATGATTAGCTTGCCTTCTGTTTTTTTCCCAGCTCCCTGAAAAGCTTTTGTATTCTCAAGGTTGTAACTGGATTCAGCAATACAGTTTTGGGCCAGAAAGATACACAGGTCCCAATGCCTTTGGGNCCTGTAGAGAAGCGTGTGCAGATTGGAAGGTGTCTGTAATCCTAAATACCACACTGAATATGGAAGTATCCAGCTTTTCCAGAGTGTGGGCTATATATTTTACTGAGAGCATATTTTCATCTTTTTTTTTGGCTGGTCCTGTTTTAAAAGTTTCTTTAAGACTTGGCAGTCAAGTGCATCCTCCTTTATAGCATTTGAATTGTGAGGTCCATTTGCTTTGTTGTTTGAACTGTACAAACAGCTGATAGAACCACATCGTAAATTGTATGTAGACAAGTTTATATAACCTTATACTCTGCTTCTTGTTATGGTTATGATTAGCTTGCCTTCTGTTTTTTTCCCAGCTCCCTGAAAAGCTTTTGTATTCTCAAGGTTGTAACTGGATTCAGCAATACAGTTTTGGGCCAGAAAGATACACAGGTCCCAATGCCTTTGGGAAGTTGCGCAAATGTATGGAGGCGTTAAAGACAAATGTGAGTATCTAGGAAATGGTTGGGAGGAATAAAAGCCTTGAGAAATGGGTTCAGACAGAGTTAAGGAACTGCGCCTGATTATGTATTTATGGGGCAGTCAGCCTCCCTCCCAGGTTCAGACTGCTGAGTTGGTGGGAAGGCCATCGCCTCGCCTGCAGGGAAATCCAGCTTTTGGTGATCCACTAGGCAAAGTGCTCAGGAGTCCCCTGCAAGTTAGGGAGGCCACCGTCCCCACAGCTAGTCCTTGCCATCAAGTGGTTTCTGCAGTGTCTCATCATTTTGCTTGAAAATAAACATGCTGTATGAGATGCTTCTGGATTCCCTCCCCAGCTGGAAAGGAGCAAGTAAACTGTGTTTTCTTCTAAACCTATTGTATTTTCTTTGCTTCTATCCCCATTAAATGTTCTAATTATCCATTTTTGCCATCATTTCTCTCTGTAAGCTTAAGTACTTGATTGCAAAGACCTGTCAGCCTCACCACTCCCTCTGCTCAGCATTGCCAGATTGCCATCATTCCCAACCCAGGACTATAATTCTTATTTACATATTTAAAACTTGGGGAGATTTAGTAGCCCCAAAGGCTTCTGAAAGAGAAAGAGTTGGTCTGTCAAGACCTTGCACCTTTCTTGAGCTCCTCTGGAATTTTTGTGCATCTGCAGTGATAGTTATTGTTAATTAAAAAACAAAAAAAACCAAACCCCCAAACAAACTAATTTAAGCTCTAGAAACAAAGCATTAGAAAGAAAAAGAGGGAATTAAAATAGATGATTTGGTCCCTAGCCTGCACCCTTGGTGAGCCAAAGTGACAGCTGCATCTTCTTGGGATGGGCCTGGTAGTTGATATGTGCAGTTATTTTGTTCTGGTTGCTCTTTGCATTTCCCAGTGTTGGGTTATTTGGCTTTCATTTTTAGCTTGTTGTAGTTCTTTTAGCTGGTTAGTGTACGAAGCATTTAATCTGCATTTTTAAGAAAAAAAAGTTTCAAGTCAAAAGAATGAATAAATCCTTACAATTAACAAGTTGTTTCTGTGATGCATTATGCTATTACTGGGCATGAGGGACAGCTCCCAACTTCATTTTTTTTAAATAAAGATGGTGTTCGGCCAGTGAGATGGATCTTTGCCTATTTTTACTAACAGGGTTCCTTGCTGCCTTTCCCAGCTCCATCATCACAGAATCATAGAATCATTTAGTTTGGAAAAGACCTTTGAGATCATCAAGTCCAGCCATTAACCCAGCACGAAACCATGTACACAAGTGCTACATTTACACTTTTAAATATCTCCAGGGACAGTGACTCAGCCACTTCCCTGGACTGCCTGTTCCAATGCCTGACAACACTTCCAATGAAAAATTTTCTCCTAGTATCCAATCTAAATCTCCCCTGGCAAAACTTCAGGCCTTTTCCTCTTGTTCTGTGACATGTTAGTTGGGAGAAAAGACCAACCCCCTACCTGGCTACACTTCCTTTTAGGTAGTTGTAGAGTGTGATAAGATTTCACCTTCAGCCTTGTTTTCTCCAGGCTAAACAACCCCAGCTCCTTCTACTGCTCCTCATCAGCTTTGTGCTCCAGATCCTTCACCAGCTCTGCTGCCCTTCTCTGGGCACACTCCAGCACCTCAATGTCCTTCTCATAGTGAGGGACAAAAACTGAACACAGGATTTGAGGTGTGCCCTCACCAGGGCTGAGTATAGAGGAACAATCCCTGCCCTGGTCCTGCTGGCCACACTATTGCTGGTACAGGCCAGGATGCCACTGGCCTTCTTGGCCAACTGGGCACACACTGGCTCATGTTCAACGCTGTTGAGCAGCACCCCCACTTTTCCACTCTTTTCCACTGAGCCACTTTGCAGCCACTCTGCCCCCAGCCTGTAGCACTGCCTGGGGTTGTTGTCACCCAAGGGCAGGACTTGGCGCTTGGCCTTGTTGTACCTCAAACCATTGGCCTTGATCAGATTGGGGGCTGCTGTCTGCAAATGCTGTTGTGCCTGGGTTCTTTCGATTAATAGCTGCTTTACACTTAGACCAGGCCTCTGTTCCTGTTTTGCAATCTTTTGTGTTAAATAGAATTCTTAATAATTTCAATAATATTGTTCTTCTGTGTGCTTTCCAGTGGGCTGAAATAAGTGCTACAAGAGATTATGAAGAAAGAGGAAGCATGTGTAATACACTGTTTTCTGATGAAAGCAAGGAATACAAACTATATGAAGCCATAAAATTCATCATGCTCTATGAAGTTGTCGAAGCCTCTGAGCAGATAAAGAGCAGGGACGAACCTGTACACAACCTTTTTAGGCTTCTCTTTGCTCGTGACTCTTCGTCTGACCCTCTGAGTTTCATGATGAATCATCTGAACTCCATAGGTGACTCTATTTGCCTAGACCAGGTAAGGATACAGATGAACAACAAATCACAAAAATGATTCCATCTTTGTAGTGATTAGGTGATTGTATCATACATCATCCATGATAGCTGGCCCATTTTTTTCTTGGAGATGTGGGAAAGTGGACTGTGGATAGCCATTCATTTTCCAGGAAAAAAACCTGTAGTAAGAGTGAACCAGAAATAAATGCTACAGGCTATCAATAAGACATAGGTCAGAACAATAATAACTTTGATATGTAAAATAGATGCTGTTTTGACCAGTTGTTTTGCTTTTCCTATCTGTTCCACTATGCCAAACCCTGTAGCATCACTCTTGTTTCTTTCCACCCTTTGGTTCTCTTAAGATCTAATGCCTATTAAGAGTAGGTAATGAGAACTCTACAATCACCTTTATATGTTAAGGTTTTTGTTTCCTGTTTTATAATTAGTTCAGTGCTGACATCTAAACTCCACACTGCCCTTCTGCAAATGGTTTCACTTTCAATGGCTGAAATTATTTTTTATAATCAATTTCAGTTACCAAGTGAATTTTTACGTGATGCAGTCAGATTTAGGAGCAGTTTGATTATAATTCGATCAGTTCTGCTCTGTCTGGCTATGCCCAAGGATATGAACTTTTCCCAAACCTTTTTTCCTGATTAAGCAATCCATTGCAAGAAGTATCAATGAAGATGCCAGTTCTCCAGTTTCATATATGTGGAGTACCAAGAAACTTTTTCCTTTCGCTGTTACGTTTTCCATATGTAGCAAGTGATCACAAGGTGGCAGGCTTCTCATTTTTTTCAGGCTGTATCAATCTTAGTACCAGCTATTCCTTTCTTGCTCCCCAGTGAGCTGGCTTGGGAGCAGGTTATGTATGGTGTCGGGGGGGAGGAGGAATGTTTCTCTCTACATGCAAAAGAGAAGTGGCTGTTGGGAACGCCTTCAAACTTTTAATGTTCTTACTCCACTAGCAAAAGGGCCTCTTTTATTCCTTGTCTACTGTTTTGAAGCTAAATGACTTGCCTTAACTTGGATTATCTTCAGTTTAGTTTTCCAAGTGTAGAAATAAATGTCTTACAGACTTCTTTCATTTTTAGGTTGAACTGTTTCTTCTTGGATACTTACTTGAAGTAAAGATACGAGTTTACAGACTGCATAGGTTTAATACTGAGGAATTTCAAGAAAATTATCCGGATGAATACCGAAGGGAATGGAATGAGATTTCTCTCCTAACTGAGGATGACCGCTACTTTCACATCCCCCTTTTCAGAACGTGAAGGACCAGTGACTTTTTTTTCCCTTTGTATAGTATAGTGAGTGACCAATTCCAGTGAATTAGGTTTCTGATCAGCAGCAGTAAAATCTTGAGAATGCTCAGTAATGATTACAAAATGATTTATGAGCTTATTGTGTAAACATTTTGCTTTCCCATTGCAGCTCAGTTCACCATCAGTCAGCCATAAAAACCATAAAATATAATGCTGTACTGTCTGGGGCAAAAAAATATGACATTTGAGGGTTGTCAGACAAAAAAAATAGGACTGCCTGACAACGAAGGCAAAGGTTATTCTGGGTTTTCCGTTGCTAGCCTAAGGGTTCATTCTGACATCCATGGATGGGTTAAACACAAGTGCCTAAAGCAATGACTGCCTTTCCCTACTCCTGTCTCTCTCTAGCTAGGGAGGATAAATCACAGAGGAAGGAAATCCCAGGGTCCCACAGTTTATATTCCATGCTATTTAACTGGTATTGAGTTGGGATGGGAGGTTATAAACTGGGGCCTCTGCATGGCNTGTGAAAAGCTTACAATGCCACAGGCTAATGGTTGTATTGAAGAGGGTGGGATTTATTAAGAAACAAAGCCTCTCCTTTTCTTACCCTAGAGGTATGGGGACAGGCAGGTTTGGTTTTTTTTAAACCTGCAGGATAAAATGCAAGCCTGTAGCAAAAATGGGAACAGGGCCTGCAGGAGTTAAAGCAGTTGCATGAGGTATCTTCATGGTAATGCTTGGAGTCAGTGGAGAGTGCTCAGTTCCTTTGTGTAAAGGAAAGCTATTTTATCCC
>VYZR01042338.1:4947-23640 GCA_013400675.1 Oxylabes madagascariensis
CTTAATGTGTGTGTCCGACAACTCTGGCAGAGAATAAGGATTTGCAGAGCTGGAAAACCATGGATGGTCAATCCTCCAGACTGTGTGAACTGTAAGCTTTCAGACGGCAGAGAACCAGGAGAAGAATGACTGTTTCTAACTGATGAGGAGTGAATTCAGAGAGAACAGCCAATTAACCCTGCTTACAGCAGCCTACATGTTAATTAGCAAGCAGTTAAGTTTTCTCAGCCAGGCTCCTTTGCTTCATTCATAACTTTGACACAGGGTTATAGTGTAAGAAGAACATGAATATGTAGCTAATCTCTAATGGCTTTTGGCTACCACTTTTCTAATACTGCCTCAGTGGTAGCTAGATTCAACTTTCATGAGCCACTCTTCATTCCAGGAAAGATTTTGTCTGAAGACCAAGAAACTCAGGACATAGAAACCTGTGCTCCTCCAAATAATCCGGATCCTGCCNAATTCTAGTTTAAGTCCACACCCACTTGGGTGTGGAAACGCATTCCTACAATAGTCCAGTCAATTCAGAGAACTTCATGTTGTCCCATTTCTGGGGATCTAAGAGGAATTAATCAACTGGAAGTACATCCTTTGCTCAGAGTTGCAAGTCTCTCTCCCTCAACCTGGAGCCCCCCAAAGTTCTTTCAATTGGGCAATACTGCCTATTTCTGTGACTATATTCTTCACTTTTTGCTGTCTTTGTCAGCATTAGTGGTTCTGCTTTTGCTCAGTTCTTAGACACACAACCATACAGGGTAAAGCCATACAGGGTAAAGCTTTTTACAGTCTAATTTTTTAAAACTATTTTTGCATGGGTCTTTTCTTGCCACTGTTTTAAATGCCCATATTTTGGGTAGCTACAGGAACAAATGCAATCTTGATCATCCATTCTATTACAACAGAGCAACTCACTGCACCCCATAGTGTGGCTGGGAGGGTTAAGGTCCTCTGAGTTTTCTTGGTAAATCTGTACCTGAGATACTCCAGCTGTCTGGATCCATGAAAAGAGTTTAGCTGTACACTTCCCATGGGAAGACCCTGTTATATGCAAAGGTTTAACGAGATTCAACAGCATTATAGGAAAACAGAATTCTGGAACAAATGATGATAAATATATGGCGAATACAACTAAAGTAATTTCTTCGTATATGTAGGCCACAAATGACAACAGACGGAGCTCTTGAAAAATATTACAATTAGTGACTTAGGAGTGAAAGGTCCTATAAATCATGAGCACTATTAAATGTCACTGGCTTAGTCCAGGATTAAATAAACCTAAAATAATAATTCACATAGTAAAACACATTAGCTGATAGACAGATAAAATCAAATTACAGTATATTTGCCAAATAAGTCTCACTTTCATGGATAATTTCCTGCTAGCAATTGTCTTGCCATTCACTCAGCTGTTTTTCCTGCCTTCATCAGGGTGACCAAGGCCTTCCAGGACCTCCTGGGCCCTTTGGGCAAAAAGGAGATGGTTATCCCGGCCCACCCGTAAGTTTATAGATTTTTCTTTTATGTGAATTAGAAGAAATAAGTGCTGCACCTAAGGGATTATGTTCCATGTCTGACATGCTAGGAAAGATTTGCTGGTCTAAAAGTCTAAAAACCCTAAAACTCCTCAACTGTAGAAATGCACTTCAGCAGAGAAGAAAATCTCCCTCTGAAATAGCACAAGATCATCCCTGTCCTCCACTTCTCTTGACAACGCACTGTAACATATTCCAAGTGGGTTCTTTTTTCCACAGTATCACTGATGTTTCAATCAGTTCCCTCAAAATCTTCATGTAGCATCCTGTCTTCTGCCCAACCGTACAAAATTTATTCCCAAACAGGAAAATACAATCTAGCAAAGCAGCCGGGTCCATATTCATGCCAGAACCACTAAAAAAGCAACTGGTGTACAAAGAGCCAGAACTACTCCTTACAGAGGCCTTTATTGGTGGAGATAACCAATCCCTGCAAAAAGGATGCAAAGAGGAAAGGCTCCTTCCTCTCCCTTCCCTGCACACGTGTGCAACGCTGGCCTCACCTATCCAGTCTGCTCACCAGCGTGCTCCACCAGCCCTGGCAGTTTCCTGCCCGTGCTGTGAGGAAGTCTCAGAAAGATTGCTGGCTACAGTCAGGGACTTTGGATCACACATACTCGCATTCGCCTATGCTAAAGACAACAGCAAAAGTGCTTGCATTTGCCACACTGAGATACAAAAATTAACAAATATCGACATGGCAATTGGAAATCGATTTATAATACTTTCTGATATTTAACCCAATGAAGAACTGCTTCTGCAACTGCCTCTACATATCAGACTCCTCTACCTTCAAACACAGTCAAGCCCCTGCATGACATGCAACACACATGTAAATGCTACTGACACTCCTTCTGGCATATCAGAGTAAAGTTTAACCAGCTGTAGATCACAGTGATCCCATTAAGAGACAATACAGTCAAGATACTACCATATAAATATTAACAAATGCATGTAGTCAATGCAAATTATATTTATGTTATATTTATGTTCTGTCTGCGCATACAATTCCAGGGCTTACCAGGCCTCCCTGGGATTCCCGGTGAACAGGGCCCAGATGGAGTTGGACTACCAGGACCTAAGGTACAGACTTTAACTTCTAGAAAAGCAAATGCTTGTGTATACCCTACTTCATAGAGATACAATTCCTACCTATAGGTCATAGTCAGAATACCTACTTATTCCAGGTTTAACTTTCTTCCGAGTATATAAAAGGTGGATATTTTTTGGTTTAGGTTTGTTGGGNCATAATTGACTTGAATATGTTTAGACCACCAGCCACTGTTTATCCTGTTTATCCCCAATAACTTTCTTGCCCTGCCAGTAATATCCTTGGGTCAGCATTGTTTGGATTTGCACAGGGCAGTTCAATAGTTCTCTTCTCTTTGTCCCATTTGGTTATAACAGATGCTTGGAATTCTAGAGATAAGTTAAACTTTGGTATTCACTACTTATTTCTTAAAGTATTGGCTTTCAGGGTGATCCTGGTAGCAGAGGACCAGTTGGCCCTCCTGGTCCCCCAGGAAAAGGCCTGCCAGGACCAAAAGTAAGAGATTTAAACAATTATGTCTCTCTTTGTCTAATTTCTAAAATAGGGGGGAAAATTATATTATAAAAATGTGTAATTAGGCATAGACATCTACATGTTTTCTGTCTTCACTGGAAACAACTAATCCAACAAATAATCTTTATTTTGTTGAAAATCAAAAATATTTCTGGTGACTAGCCGTAAACCATAGTCTCCTTGTGGCTACATATGGTAAGTGTTAAGGTGATAACCTTGCAGTGAAGATCAATGACAAAACATTTAGCTCCTGCAGACATTAGCTGCAACTGAGCGCAGCTCAGCTCTAATTTAATAAAAATTTCTTCAGACCTAGTATTGGTCAGAATTAAGGGCCGGGCAAGCACTTAGTATGTCTTGCCTATACTATTGTTACAGCTATAAGCACTACTGTTGAGTTCTTCTGGGATTAATTCCTCTTTTTTACTGTATAAATCAAATAATCATCTAATGACCAGTATGAGGATCAATCCCTGCAAAAAGAATTATTTTTGTAATTATTTTGTAACCATGACAAAGGCCCAAAAATAACTGTAACTATAACAAGCAATTTTCACTGTGAAACCTCCCAAACTGGAAACTCTTATGCTCCTACAGCTGCTTTAGAAGTCTACTGAATATAAAAGAAATGGTTTGAATGTAAATATAAAGGAACTCAACAATGTCAAATGCAAAGATTATGCAACATGAGTTACCTGCACACTGTGGCTTATTGTTCCCTGAGATTCAGTCCCCACTGGCAGGAAGGCAGGGTTCACAGAAAAGCAGTGGTGAAGCACCTCCTCAGGCAGTACTAGTCCCAAGCATGTGCATGGGATCCTTACAAAAGAGGAAATTGAGAATTTCATGCAAGGATACTAGAATAGCAGTATAGATATAAAATTACTATGTACTATGTGGGTTTTGATGGCTTCCTTTCATGTGAGTAACACGGAATGGGAACGTTTCTTTCTAGAGTTCTGTTGAAAACTAGCTTATAAATTAGCAACAAGTGTTTATTTGCAATGCCACATTAGTATGTATATGTATAGGTCTTACTGTGTAATGGTGGTAAAAGCTAAAAAAACCAATAATGATCTTCTCTTAAATTTTAATTCAGTCCCCAATATCCCACCACTACAATCCATCCTTCAATGCAGCATAAATCTCTATCAGCAAGGTGCTTCATGTTCACTAAGTATTAAGCCAAGTGACTTCTTTGAAGTATAAACTGGATTATTAAAATCTGATAAAGGCCAAAAAACAGTCTTTCCCAGCTAGAGCAATCTTATTCCCACTACTTATAAAAAGACATGTTTGTTAGAAGAAGGAAAAGAAATTACATAGAGGTATAACAATTTATTGTGTATTGTTATTATGAACATTCTCTAGGGAACCATAGGACGCCCAGGGCCACCTGGCTCTCTGGGACCTCCTGGTGAAGGTATTCAAGGAACTAAGGTAAAAAGACTCAGTGTCTTCAATATTTAACCTGTGTTGAGTGGTCAATCTGACCATCACAGTGTTAAGGAGATTTCACATTGTTTCTCTCATGAAGAGAGCCTCAGGCTAGAAAATGAGAAGGATAATGTGAGCACCAGCAAAGTATGTTCTGTCTAGTGCTGCAAACTAGCCCAAGCATGTGTGTGTTGAGGAAGGAAGAATGAACTTTTATCAGTTAAAGATACCTGTACAAAATTAAAAATACCACTCCCTCTTCCTCAACTCTCATGCCCGCAGAAACAGTCTGAATGAGTTATGTGTACTACCACTCTATTCAGTAGAGAAAAAGCCTCCATCCTGAATCTGTGTATACTGTTAATTTTTCCTTGAAATAAGCACTTTTACCCAAAGCATCAGTCAGATGAGACAGACTCAAAAGATAGAAATAAGAAAGGCAGAATGAGAAGGAATAAAATGGGATGGAAAGAGGGAAAAAACTGAAATTACAATCAAATTAAAATTACATTCAATAATGATCATATGGATTTTCAATATTATGCATCTTTATACCGAAGAAGTATTTGAGAAATATAAATTAGCCACTAAATTGTCTCAAGTACCTCAAGGATCCTTGTTAAAATGCAGTTTGAAAAACTTTCTCTTTGAACATTTTAAATTACTGTGCGATGAATGATTACAAAGGGTTAATATCACTACCTGGATTATCATTAGGGGGAACGAGGTATTCAAGGAATGCCAGGACCACGAGGCCCCCCTGGAGATGGGCTTCTGGGAGAGAAGGTATGATATCTAAATCAGACATAATAGTGAGATAATGCCCTAGATGGAAGCCAACACACTCAAAATGCCCTTTTACAGTCAGTTGTAATTGAAGGCATGTGAATTCCATGTAAAGGGAGCCCCAGACCCTAGAAGATATTATTAGAAGATATACTGTTATTGTTATTTAATTATTAAAATAAATACTAGATTTAATATCACTGTCTTTCACCTACCTGCTATGCAAAATTTTGGGACTACATCAGTGTTAAGAAAAAGAGAATGGTGGGTTGGAATCAGTTTTCAGATGTGATCACAATGGCTCAGAAAGGCTGCACAAAATCCCGTAGTCTACTAAAAATCAAACCAAGAAGCACTAATACATCTGTTTGCTATGCCAAACACCTTTTCCGGGCCAAAATGTTTCTCAGAGTGATATTCCCATTACTCATTACCCCTGGATTTCTTTTCTATTTCCCTAGTGTTATCTTATTTTTCTAAAGCACCGAAAATAATTTCCATGTGCAATATCCCATGAAACCCCTCAGTCTGCATGTAGTTGTTTGAGATGCTTTGTTGTTCAAACCACTTCAGGTATTTTTTCCCATAAAAATGCTCAGCCAATACTACAAGTTATTAAAGAAATTCACAAAGTACCAATTGATTTAAATGATCTCTAACAAAGATTTCTAACTCATGTCACAAGCTTAATGTGCATTCAACAAAGGTTACTAGAGAGAAATTTTAAAAGTGTAACAAAAACTGACTTACACTTTCTGTCTGCTTATCACCATGGTTTTAAAGGGAGATCGAGGAGCTACAGGTGACAAGGGGAAAAAAGGAGAAAAAGGTGATGTGGGTGACCCTGGTTTATCTGGAGAACCTGTGAGTAACTCAGGTTTATCACAGATGTTTTAAGAAAACAAAGCTGGATTGTGTGTTCTTCTTTCTATTTAATTACATATAATCTGAAACACTTAAGAAAGTGAAACTATTAAAAACTTTAAAAGCATAAAGAAGACATCTGCTTGATTAATACCCCACTTCCCACATGGATGTGGTTTCTTCCTTAAGGCAGTTGTCATGGTTTAACCCCAACCGGCAACTAAATATTACACAGCCACTTGATCATCTACCCCCCAGTGCTGGTGTGATGGGGAGGAAAATCAGGAAAAAAAGTAAAACAACCCTCAACAAGCAGAAGACTCATGGGTGGATATAAACCAGTCTAATAATTGAACCAAGGATAATCATAGTCATAATGATTAAAAAGCCAGGTGATGCTCAGAAAGATTGCTCACCACCTGCTGAAGGATGCCCAGCCCATCCCCGAGCAGTGCTCGGCCCCTCCCGGCCGCTCCCCCAGTCTCTGTACTGGGAGTGCCCTCCCATGCTCTGCAATATCCCTTTGGCCTCTCCGGGTCAGCTGTCCTGGCCCTGCTCCCCCAGCTCCTTGTGCAGCTTCTCCCGACACAGCATGGGAAACTGAAAAGTCCTTGACTATGGGTAAGCACCACTTAGCAACAACCAAAACAACACTGTGCTGTCAACATGATTCCCATAGCAAATCCAAAACACAGCACTGAACCAGCTACTATGAAAATGAACTCTATCGCAGCCAAAACCAGGACAGCAGTGAAAGACAACTGAGAATCAGTGATCCAGTGGGAGACTTGAGCCCATCCAATTCTCATAAACCACCCTAAGGAGGTTGCAGGTACTACATGCACAAGGCAGTGCATGTGCATCAGAAGCACACTTTTTCTAATTTAACTTCCTATTGGCCAAATATTATTCTAATAATGGTATCGATTAAGTCATATTCTGAATTACAATGTTACTATCTAATTGCAAAAGCTTAATTAGCAATCACTGTTACAGGGCAAAACCGGACCAAAGGGAGACCAAGGCCTAACAGTAAGCAAATTCCATTATTTAAATCCCATTGCAGCAAGATATAAACAACACTATCATATGAAATGTAGCCTTTCAATTATTTTGGAAAGAGCTTTTTGATTAGAAGCCATCTCAGTAATAATATAGAAAGAAACCAAGTCAAAGATTTCTGATTTTTTTCTCATCTACTTCATGCTGAAATGGAATTAAAGTTCCTGGTGACTTTAGGTATTTTTCTGCTATATGTCCTTTTATAGCTAGTGTTAGATCACCCAGGTGTATACTTGCTGCAGGAAGGTTTTTTTGCAACGATTTAAGAGTCTAAAAAGCAAAGATCTTCAAAATTGTCATGGTCTATCTGCTAGGAACTTATTTATATTTCTCCTAAGCCTGTACCCACACTTGAGCGAAATTCAATAAAGTATGTCAGTGAGTATATAAATACAACTACAGTTTATGATGGAAGCTGAGCAGCAGTAGCAAAAGGCTGTATTTGAAAGTCTGACTCAGTGCCAGATCAGTCCTGTCATGCACTTCAAAAAATATGACAAATGATTGCTCTGAGAAACACTTTATTCACATAAAATACACACAGAAGCTATCATTTTTCTGAACAGACAGCTCTGAAGGCAGCAGTTTTGGGAATTTGTGCTGATGAGGGCTGGGTAATAATAGAGTGGGCCAGGTACATCAGGGCTGACAACTCTCAGTTCCATTCTGTATTTATGCTCTGGCATATGTCAGCTCACTACAAGAATCCTACGCTTCTTAAAGTTGGGTCTGTTTCTCTGCTCCCAGTACATTTAAAAGGGATATCATATTATTCAGATGCTAAAATATTTATGCCTTTCAGTTTTAATGAGAACTCAAGTATTTAATTAATCACAAAATATTCTTTAAAATAACAGAAGTTAATTGTTTTAGATAGAGACGTTAACGTGTTGTCAAGTTATTGATTCTTGTATGCATATGAAATAGTTCATTGTAAAATGTGGAACTCATTCCCAAGGACAAGTTTGGAAGTTAAACAGTAAGATTTTTCTAATCACTGTAGGATACAAATATTAATTATAAACAAAATCTTTGTTAATGTCAATATTATACCTCATTTGAAAGAGGCAAGCTGTAAAATGTTTTAATATTTCATTTTTTTCACGTGCAGAGAGAAGATATAATTAAATTAATTAAAGAGATATGTGGTAAGGACCCAGGAAATATTTATGTTCAGATTCTATATTTCTTTCATTACATTTGCATTCTTCTTTTCCAAAAGCATGCCAAATCAAGTCATTGTGATCTGGGTTTCTTTTATTTTTCCTTTGTAGGTTGCAGTATTAAATGTAAGGAAATTCCTATGGAACTTGTATTTGTGATTGACAGCTCTGAGAGTGTGGGACCAGAAAATTTTGAGATTATCAAAGACTTTGTAACTGCTTTAGTAGACAGAGTAACCGTAGGCAGAAATGCTACCAGAATTGGCCTTGTGTTATACAGTTTAGAAGTTCGGCTAGAATTTGGGCTCAACAAGTATCCAACCCGACAGGATGTTAAGCGAGCAATTAGAAAAATGCAATACATGGGAGAAGGCACTTACACAGGAACTGCTATCCGCAAAGCAACCCAGGAAGGATTTGCTGGTGCTCGAGCAGGGGTGCGGAAAGTAGCAATTGTGCTAACAGATGGCCAAACAGACAAGAGAGAAGCTGTAAAACTAGATCTTGTTGTTCGGGAGGCTCATGCAGCAAGCATCGAAATGTATGCAATAGGAATCGTAAACACTTCAGATCCAACACAGGTTGAGTTTGTGCATGAGCTAAATCTGATTGCTTCAGACCCAGACAGAGAACACATGTATCTCATTGATGACTTTAACACCCTCCCAGGTGCGTTCCTCGAGTTTTATTCTGCCTATATCTGATACTTCTCACAAGGGGGCTGGGCGGGGGAGAAGTATTACCTTTGTGGATATGTTTTGATGTTGCAAAGTAATAGAAATCTAGAGATACAGATCCCCTTTGTTTATGGTGTTGCATTATGAGGCAACATGCCAATGGGGGAGTGCCACCCGTTCTAGGAAAACTGCAGCTTAAACAAGTTTTCTGAGATGAGTAAGTGCTCATGCACTGAAAATCTGCTGTCTGTAAATCAGAATGAAACCTATTGTCGTAAATGCTACTTGTTCACTTCCCTGGGGAAATAACCCATTTTCCCTTGGTTTTTCACATCAGGAAGATAAGCAGTTATTTTCCCATTACCTATTAGTAGTTGTTACTAAGCTTAGACGAACACCCTTATGTGAGTTCACTGTATTTTCTACCATGCAGAGGACTTACAGACTGGCAAATTTGTGACAAAAAAATCCATACTCTAAAGAGTCTAGAATAATCTTCTTAGATACGTGTAAACAATCCAAAGGAATTCTGGATTACATGTGTATTACTGACATATATAAGTAATCCGAATTTTAAAAATACAGTGAACTTCTCATTTTTACAAGTTTTCTACCTTTTTTTTTTTTTTAAACAGCTCTGGAGTCCAAATTAGTCAATCAATTTTGTGAAGATGAACATGGCACCTTAGTATACAACCATAATGAAAATGGTGCAAGTATAAGTGGGCGATCCTTCCATTCAGTATCTCCAAGTTCTTTACATTACATACTTCAGAAGAACTATGTTAATAGACAATCACTTTCAGCACAGACACTTGGAGTATCTACAGTAGAAAGTCCTCTGAGTCTGGGCCATCTTCCTCAATCATTAGCTCCGGTATGAAAATTCAGCAGGCTTTAATGAACAGAAATTTAAAGTATATGTATTTCTGTGCCACCTAACGTAATTTTTACCATTTCCCTTAATTTTCTTAATTTTTCCCTTTAATTTTTAAAAGGACAGGTACTTTACCTTGGTATGCTCAGAGTTGGTTTTTCTGAGTAAGAGCTCTGATGTTGCATGCAGGCAATTAACTAATAGCTGTAACTTATTCCTAATATTGTTACAAGGATTCCTTTGTTTAATATTTGTGCCACTGTGTGAATCATAACAATATTAAAAAGGAATTTCACTGTTCTAATTAAGTCTAAGAACAGTAATTGGACTTAATTGTAGATTATAATTTTAAGTCTATAAATAAACTTCTGTAATGCTCAACTAAAAAAAATATTTATCCCACATTTAGATATGACAACTTTCCTGGTAAACCAACCAGGAGAAGTTAATATTCTTGTTCTTAACACTAAAGTCAGAGTAAATTGAAAGGAAAAATATTAGAAAAATCTCTAAGTCATGGACTGCTTTTTCATTTTGAAACACTTCACTGTATGTAGAAAGAAAAAAAAATCAAATGCTTATTTCAGACCAACACACCTGCTGCAGTCTATGAAGCCTATGAAGAGGAACAAGATGAAGAAAAACAGCCAACCCTTCTAACACTAAACACTAGAGGTATTTCTATTGTCATTCATTTCTTCATTTTCATTTCTGGCTGATGAAAAATCAATGTCTTATTCTGTCTCTTTTCACCTGCAGCTGTGTTACCATTATTGTCATTTAAACAACCACCCTCCAATAAAGTGATGACATCATCTCTTTCAGCTGCAGGCCCCACACCAAGACCCTGTGGGTTATAGATCATAACCAGTTTTTCATTTTGTTCCCTCTTCACCTGGTACCAACTTTTACTAAGGCTTTAAATCAGAATAATTTTGTTCCACTCTACAAAGATTTTGTGTGTCTGTGATATGGACGAGAAGTCATTTCAGGATTTTATAACAAATCTAATTGCAGCTCTTGTCTTCCCAAGTTCTGGATCCCACTGCTCCACTTAAAGCAAAAGCAAGGTTTTCTCTAACCTGAGAGGGAGCTCCTAAGAGGCATCAAAAAGAGAACATAATGCTCACTGAGGGTGGGGCAGTCACCAAGTCATTTATCAGCCAGGGAGGGACAATCTACAGTGGGAGGCTTCATTAAAGACAAAGACAGTGATTTCGGAATTGGACAGAAAGAATGTATTTCTCTTTCAGAGGAGCAATAGGACAAAACAGTGGTTAGTCATTTTAAGTATCATAATTAGCTGATTCTTTTTATATGAAATGCCCCAATGTATTTTGTTCATCATTTGGGGGATTTTCAGTTCCCGTAATAGTGCATTATGATGGGAGCAACAGAAGAGAGCAATAGAAACATGTTCCCATGTTTCCCGGAAACAGTGGCATGACTTATTTGGTCTCTGGCACGGATGTTTTTTTTTCAAAAAAGTGACAAAATACCAGGTGCAAAAGACAAAATATTAATCATAACATTAAACTTCACAGAAAACTGTTTTCTATCTCATGGTATTATTAAAGTGAGTGAATCTAGATTAGCATGTCACAGTCGTCTATATCTGTAGGAGGTTTAAATTCAAATTTATGTACATAATTACTACCATTTTATTAGATAAGTAGCACAAATATCTTATAAAAGCAAGACAAGAGTTTTTTATTCCTCTCAGAATTTTAATGTCTCTTCTCCCACACCACAAGGAAAAGTAATGTACAGCAGAAGGATGCAGCAGATACAAAAACAGCAGATGCAATTAGCTTACAGCTCTTTGGGTTACAATTTCTGTTTGCTTACAGGACTGGTTGCATGTAATCATATTTCAAAAAAATATATTTCAAAATTATCATATTCATGTTGTTTCCTCTTTTTGTATCTGGAGCCATAATGCTATTATTTCTGGAATTACTAGAATCATGCCAGTAAAGGAACAGTTAATTTGACTACTAAGACGCACTTGTAACTTGCCTTCCATATTAACATCTTTAGAACTAAAAGTGAATCTTAAACTATTGTATTATAAACAAAGATTACCAGAAAAAAATAAAACAAGAGTTTTAAAGGTAAAACTATGGAATACAATTGACTTTCACGAACTGAATGGTTTATATTCCTTTTTTTTGTTTTCTTTTTCATTTTAGAAAGTATTGTGGACCTGCGGTGCAAGCTAAGGCTAGATCAAGGGCCCTGCCGTGTTTACACAATCAGATGGTATTATGATCAACAAGCCAACGCTTGTGCTCAGTTTTGGTATGGTGGCTGCAATGGAAATGCAAACCGCTTTGAGTCTGAACAGGAATGTAGACAGGCTTGTGTATTTTTTTCTGGAGGTAGGGATTAGTCTCTACATTAAAAATGATACGGTTGAAGCTATTGATTGTTTGGCTTTTTTATCAAGCATCCAGCATGGCACCTAAAATCAAACCCATTAATTTACAGAATGCTAACATTATGAAGTCATATGCCCACTAACTAAAAAAATGTCTGCCTATGCAAGCATACTTGAATACTATTAGCATTTATTATATGACATAGAGATTATAATGAAATAGCAAATTTTCAGCAGTATCAAGAGTGCAAAATTTCCTTTTTTACTTAGTTATAGTAAGACCAGTGTAGCATTTGCCATAGCAATTGCTCTTCCTTCACCCAGATCTTTAAATACTACTATTGTACAATCACTAACTAGACCTTATTTTAAACTACATATATTGCCTTGGAAACCAATCCTTGGTCATTATGTAAGTTCTTTTCTCTTTGTTATGGAAATCTGATATTTGGCATGCATTCTGCAATGAAAACTTCACTTAAGTGAAACTATTCTCACAAATAGTATTTTACTATTTAAAGCATAAAGTATCAGCTTCCAAATTACATACAGAGTAGTACTTAATACCGATAAATACAAGTGCATCAACTTGTGGCCTGTGTGCTCTCTGGGACGCAAGACAGGGAGGTGATTCAGCTACCCACCCTTCCTAAACACATCACAGGTACATTTTGTCCTTTTTTTTTTTTTTTTTTTTCAGTAAACACTCCTCAGTTTTTATTAGCTAACCAAGATCCATGACAATAACAGTTAAAACACATCCACAGATTTCTATGAGTGAATATACCAGTGGCATTACTGTGCTGGGTTAGTTCATGTCTAAAAGGGTCCTTCTAATGTGTTCCTCTTCTGAAAGCCAAGTCTAATTTTTAAATGCATATTAATATTTTCATCTTAGTTAACTATTTCAACTTATGTTTAAAACGTTAAACACAGCACAGTTTGTTGTCTGCCACTGTGATACTCTTTTTATATTGATGTCTGCCTGTATACATTGCACTTCCCGTTATTTAATATACTTTCAAGTTTATTTCTAATAAAACATTTCTGGTTTTACTGCCAGGACAGAAAAAGGATAATGGTACGTTTACAGGACTAAAAACTAACCTCACAGCTAAATTACTCACTGTGTCATGCGTTTCTGATAAGTAACTGGATTTCAGCCACAGCCCTTAACAAGGCCAAACATCTCAGATTACGCACTCCTGTAGGTCAAACTCGTCATCATTTTTAGTTGGATTTGTGTGAGTTTGGGGTTTTTTTTCTCCCTGAGCAAATGGTAACTTCAAGTGTATCAACAAAAAACGGAGTTTGGCCTCAACTAGAACACCCTCCACGCCTTCTGCTTACACAACGCTCAGCCTCTCCTGACAGGGCCAGAGCGAGGACGAGGCACTTCCCGCCCGCTGCTTTATTTCATCCAGCTTGTGTCAGTATCCGGATGGGTGCGACGGGGTCCTCGCCAACCTAGGGACAAGCGTTAGGGAAAGAACTCCCAAAGGACACGTTTTTTCTTAGGATTCTTATCCGGAGTATTTTGTTTAATTTGAAAATGGTAGGGCACTGCAATTAAAATTTGGATAGTTTTGAAGTCATTCCAAATTAAAAATAACACATCTCATCTATTTTAAAATAAACCCCAAACTACCAAACAAACACCCAGCCCTGCGAATCCGCAGAGCTCCAGGCTGCAATACCGATAGCGGGACTGTCTCTCCGTTTCAGGCTTTAGCCCTCAGCCGAGCCGGGGGAGGAGCGGGGGAGCGCGAGTGCGCGCGCGCCCCCCGCAGCCAATCCCGGCCGCCACGGGTGCGCGAGACCCCACCCACCCCGTTGCCAGGGCGGCGCGCGGACTCCTCGGGCGGGCGGCGGCCATGAGCGGGGGCCTGGACGTGCTGTGGGAGGACAGGGATGTCCGCTTCGACATCTCCCCGCAGTGAGTGTCCGTGCCCCGACCCGGCCCTGCCCTCACAGCGGCGCTCCCGGGCCCTCCCGGCGCCGGTGGGCGGCCGGCTGAGCGCTGCGTCCCGCGGCCTGAGGCTGCCCGCCGGTATCGGCGCGGGGCATGGCGGGAGCGCCCTGGCGCGTGCCGGGAGCGCCCCCGTGTGGCGGCGGCGGAGGAGCGACCTCACCTGGCGCCACAGGGCGGGCAGTGCTTGCTGGGGGGGGGTCCACTCACCGTTTCCAACCTAGAAAAAGAAAAGAAAACAAAACAGAAGGTTGGACCGTGCAGGACCGAGGGAAGGGTGCATACTTTTCCCAGCCTGGCTTTTCTAGCGCTGAGAAGTACAACCAAACTGAAGGCGTGTGTCCGCGGGGGCGGCGGCACAAGTGGTTACCAGGACATGGCGCCCCTGTGTGCAGGTGGCATCCTCCTTAGGGAACGGGGCGGTGGCTGTGCAGTACTTCAGGAAATTCGCGTCTTAATTAAAAACTTTGTTTCTGTCATGCCATTCACGAAGAGTTTTGGCTGCTTTTGACAATACGATTCAATTGCAGCAAAAATTCACACTGCATTTGTTATGTAATTAAGTAGTTACATCAGTTAAGTAAAGCAAAATAATAGTAATATAAACAAATAAATATAAGACCTCATAAAAACAAACAAACCACATCCTTTGTGGAAAATTTAGCAGAGCACTTCACATGTTCTTATACATCTGATAGTTCTTTTGCTGGCATCTCTTTTCTGAGCCTAGCTCCACTCCTTATGACCTGAAAGTACACCAAGAAGAAATAAACTGTCCCCTAAAAATTACATTAATGCAAGTGGGGTTTTTTTTGCTTTTTCCTCCAATTTCCACACACTTTGTCCTTATTTTGGGGTATGGTTTTCATGGTCACACTTGCTACATATTTATTTATTCACTGTTATAATTTAACAATAGAGATATTAATATTTTTTCATCTGTGAGATGTAGTGATAATCTCAGGTGTGTAAAATTGATTTGTATGTATGTGTGCATGTGTGGATTTTCCATTGCATGATGTACTGAGCAGAAAACAGGAAAATGAAGCAGGGGAAAATATGGCCTTATCTTTGGAAGATAAATCAAATTATTTTTTGGTTTTTTTAGACAAATGAAAATGAGACCTGGAGAGGTCCTTATAGACTGCTTAGAGTCTGTTGAAGATACAAAAGGAAACAATGGAGACAGAGGTAACTGCATGCTCAGGGAAATTGCAAACTTTCTACTACTTAACCTGTGTAGGTTCATGAAAGCCCCGTCAGGTTTCCCTTGAACTCTGTTTCAGTGCTCTGTTGCACAGAAGAGGTCCTGCCTATGTCACAGATCTGCCTCAGAGTGTTTTCTTAAAGTTGTAGGAAGGTGATTCTTGTCTCAGAATTTGTTTAGAATTGAAAGCCTTGTAGGAATAATCCATTTATAAACTGTGATGCTGTTCTGCTGTAATCCTCTTTAATGCTCAGTTTGTCCCACTCTGTTTTTAACTGAATCAGTAAGGAATATGTAGTGGGCAGGGGCTGAAGCTGCCAGCATGCTGAGATAACCCTTCGGGGAGGGGTTGGATGTGCTGCTCTACAGGGTACAGAACGGAATAAATTTGCATATGGCAAAGGGGTGAGGTTATTCATGAATACTGCTGTGATAGCCAACTCACTGCCTTCCCCTTCTCCTCCCCAGAGCAGTTCTGCACTGATTATGTATGCATTTTTACTATAAGCATCTGGATTGAAATCAATAACTGTTCTTGAATTGATTTTGAGGAATGCTGGTATATATTAGAGATCGTTTCAGTTGTTCCTTATTGGATTTTCTCGTCTAGCATTTTAAGCATTTAAGTGTTTAGTGGTTTAGTGATTTTTCTGGTGGGGTGTCCTGTGCTTTTCTTCTTTTTCCTGTCAAGAGGAAGGAATATTTTGTTGTTTCAGAATATTTCATTTAATGGAATTTATTTAGATTAAAAATAGCTACACTCTTTATCTCCAGGTAGACTGCTTGTGACAAATTTGCGGATCATTTGGCGCTCACTGGCAGTGCCCAGAGTCAATCTCTGTAAGTATTACCTTTTGTTTCCTTTGTGGTGGCATGCTATTCCTTCACAAAGTATTGATTTCAGTACAGAATACTGAAGTATAGCTGTGTTGCTCTGTAAAGTCTGAAATAAACTGTTACTAATGGATCTCTTTATAATATAGGAACTGAGATGATAATTCATAGCAAAATAGTAGTATTCAATATTCAGTGTTAATTTCTCAGAAAAGAAGTTGAAGTGTTCTTCAGACATATTTTTCATTTGACCAATGTGGGATTCATTTGGTTTTTTAGAAACAAAAGTTTGAGCTTCATCATACATTGCTTTACTTGTACCTCTTGTTGCCACCTGTTTATTCACATTCTGCATTTCTCTCTTTATTCCCACAAGTACCTGTCTTTCCAGTTTTAGTATTGTAAACGCTGAATTAGTTTCTCATTTTAACTGTATGAGTTAAAACTGGATGAGCACCTAGAGGTTTGCTGGTATTTAATTTAATGTGCTGAAATGGGCAGGATGCCGTTACTTTGTACATAAATTATTTCCAGTGCTCAGTGTGGAATCCCCTTCTGTGGAAATATTTATTGGATTGGACGGTACTCTGAGCAGCCAGAGTTGGTCCTGATTTGAGAACAGCACTTGACCAAAGAACCTCCTAAGATCCTTTCCAGCTTAAATTAGTCTTCAGGGTTGTGATGAGGACCCAGGGCATTAACCACAAAGTGTAATTCTCACAAATAGCATCTAAAGCTATGCTACAAAATTCAGTAATATACTTCGTAGTTTTGATTGTTACTTTTCTTATTCTCAAAACAATGTTTTTTTTCTCCCTTGACTTTTAAGCTGTCGGTTACAACTGTGTTATAAATATAACTACAAGAACTGCCAACTCAGTAAGTTCAAAAAATACTTTTAAAAATAATAAAAGAAGTTGTAGTTAATTACTTATACTTATTGCACTATATCAACAATAATCTGAAAGTCTACTTGCAAGAGCAGTAATAGAATAGTAACAAAAGTTTTGTTTTAAAAGTGGAGAGCTCTCAAATACATAGCCTGAATGGAATTGCATGCAACTGTGAAGCTATTTGTTTGACTTGCCACAAAGAACTAGCAGGAAGATGATGTAGATTTCTTGGGCAATCATATGATAACACAACCAAAAACAATGTTTCAGTCATGATACTGCAAATGTAGAGCAGGCAGGCTGCATTAGTTTTACTGTTGATGGAACTACTAGCTGGTCAAAAAGAAAAATAAGTGCAGTTGAAGACAGCAGTAGATTAGTGGTAGAATCAGGATTACACCTCTATATACCCTGTTTAAAGCAATAACTTAGACAATATCTGAAGATTATTTCTTATTTGTACAATCAAGCTACTATATTGCCAAAATGTAAAATTTCATTTTTTCCTTGCAGAAATTGAGAGGGCAAACAGAAGCTCTGTACATATTGACTAAATGTAACAATACTCGGTTTGAGTTCATATTTACCAATGTTGTTCCTGGAAGTCCCAGACTCTTCACTTCAGTTATTGCTGTGCACAGGTATTGTACTTAAAATAGTGTTTGATCAGGGACTCAAATACGGGGATTACAACTGCTGATAGACTCAGTATATGACTGTCCATATTCAACATTCAGAAAACTTTCCCAGAAGAGAACAATCTCTGAAGGAAGGGGGAGAATGATCACACATTTTGGTAGATAACTGCACATAATGAAAATTAATGTGTATTTATACTAGTTATTGATCACAATTTATACAACTTGTGTGTGTATAAACTATCTGCACATGTAAGAGTATAAAGGAGCTAATTTCATTGTGCATTTTCTAGCTATAATTTCTGTCTGCAATAATTTCCTGTAGTGTCAGACCATGTAAAGGAAATGAAGGGTTTAATCCTGGTCAGAACTCTTCATCTATTACAAAACACTGCATGCTTCCCACCTAAAGACAAATCATCTGAGTGACTGTGTGCATAATACATTACCATGGGTGTCTATTTAAGAGCTATGGAATACTGACATATATATTGGATGTTTGTGATTTAACTGGCACTGAAAAATAAAGGATTGTTAATGTCCATGCTGTGTATAGTATGGGACCCAGAGAACTTATGCTTTGCAATAGAGGCTGGGGGATGACTGTCTTAAGAGAAAAACAAGATAGACATGAACAATACAGGAGATGAAAAAGTCGTTAAACAGTTTTAAGTTTAAAAATAATTTCATTAAGGAAAGCTGGAATATACTTAATCATGTTGAAAAAATTTTAATAGTACTCTCACTTTTGTGCAATATGGTGATAAGAAAATCTGAAAATTCACATTTTATATCTGTACTAAAACAAAA